>BOPP01000086.1:3584030-3599340 GCA_017312745.1 Gryllus bimaculatus | reverse complement strand
CCACTGTCCCGGCCTCTTCTTGGACACGCCCCGCCCCTTTCTGTCTTAACCCCCTCTCCACTCCCCGCCGTCATCTGTTCCATGCTGCTTTCCACGCACCCTCTCCACGACCAATTCATTTTCATGTCCCCGTGACAAATTTGTTCCACTGATTCCCCATTGCTGCTCTGATCTCCACTCTCTTACCGTTGGGACATCTCTTCTTCCACAATTCCCCTATAGCAGCGTCTCTTTTCCTTCACCCTATCACCATCTACACCGTCACTTCACTCGCGTCCTCAGGTGAACTCATCCCGCTCCAGCCCCGCTCTGCCTCCTTTCCCCGACCATCCCTGCTTTGTCCCTGCTTCTTTAACCTCACCTTTTCCCCACCTTGGCTCCGCATCCTCTCTCCCCGCCCCACCCATCCTCATCCCTGTCCCGTCTCGTCCCCGCACTTTCTCCGCCTCGTACCGGCCAAGTCTTTGCAGGGTGTTGGGCGCCTGTGGGACATCTTGCTGGGGATTTGATTCGATTTTATTTATTTGCTCAAATAAACAGAAAAATCCTGGACGTGATATTCGGGAGAGACGTATAATCTGCGCATGTATTCTTGTTCTCCAGAATATCTACCGCTCCTTCTTACTATACATATCTGAATGATGAATAAAAGTACCAATAAAGTTTTGTTGGAAATGTTGGAAAACTAGAAATCTTCGCTCTCTAGTAATATTCGTGTAATACTTATTAATTGGTGCCAAAGAGCACTTTGTGTATCCGTCGTCTTTCGGCTTCACTCAGCGTCTGTCCAGTAAACAGTCACTGATTAAATCAACACACGTCTCTAATCGGCAGTCAAATAAAATGGGTTTACTCACAATTTATTGAAAATAATCAATTAGGGACAAATTTAATTATTTATTTATAATAAAATGTATTATCAATAAATAATTAAATTTGCAGATATCTTTTGCAAATTAATGTGCCAAAATTTTAAAACGAAATCCTTGATATTCAATGATCAATTGTGACCTATATTTGGTATACATCTTGTATTTCTTAAGCGCATATCACCCTCATGTTTGAGGTTGAAACTAATTTAACCTAACGCGTCGAAATAAATGCAATAAAGACTCGGGAATTGTACAAACAAAGACTATCTAACTGCAACCAGAAATGAACTTTGCTCTGCTATTTTCAGGAATACATAAGATAAGACGCGCCTTAAAATCGTCATGTAGGCGCATTACAGTTTGATGTGCGGGCCTCAGAAGTATTAATCTCGGAACAGTGTTCGCTATGAGGAGCGCTCCGCTGGGAGGAGCAAGGCGGGGGAGGTGTCTGAGCCGCGTGGGGTAGGCGGCGTAACGTGTGAAAGGGAGGCTGCGAGTGCCGGGCGGCCGGAGACTTCCACGTGTTTTCAATATCGACGCACATCGCGCCGAATTTCAACAGGCGCGTCCCAATGAATATGCAACGGCGGCGGCGGCGCAAAGTTAAGAGCAGTGCTCCCTGGATTCGAACTCCGGACCGCCCTCCCTGCCGTCTCCCCTCCTCCGCGCGCCCCGCCTCACTCTCTCCACAAGGGCGCTCTGCCTCGCTGCCTCGCTGCCTCGCCGCCTCCTCACTTCCTTCCCTTCGCTGCCCCACCACGTGACCCTCACTGTCTTTCAGGCCGCTCCACGAAGTTCCACCGACCCTCTCCAAGCCCTTTCCAGCGTCCTCGCCCTCCCTGAATATCATCACCCACCATGAAAATCGCGCACGAATCTCCGAATATCCGCTCTCACCTTCTCTCCCCGAATACTCTCCCCTTCCATCCCCGTACACACCCTTCCTTCCGAATACCTCCGCCTTTCCAACACTCTCACCTCCCCGAATACACTTCCGAATAACTACTCCCTCTCTCCAAATAACAGCACCCTCTTTTCTTCCCCGAATATCCTCCCGTTCCCTCTCAGAATTCTCCCATCTCCCCCGAATATTCCCGCCCTCCACCGACTATCCTCGCCATCTCTGAATATTCCCACCCTTGAATATTCTCACTCTCCCTGAATATTGCCACCTTCCGTAAGTTCCAACTCGCCTTTAATATCCGTGGCCTACCGGAATACTTTCACTCTTCTCACAAATTCCTCTTTTCTTCCCAACCGTCGTCGACATTTCACTTCTCCTCAAGTTTCTACTCCCCCGAAGTCGTCCTCCTTTTCCTTATTTCCCCGCTCGGACCTTTTCTCTATTAGACTCCCTATCATTTCTCTCCATGGCCATGCCGTGAACTGCCTCCAGGTTCTTCTAGGTCGTCCCTGGGCCCTGTCCCTCCCAGGTCCTCCCCTCCTGTCCCTCCGTGACCCAGCAACCCGCGCCTCCGTCGCTGTGCTGGCAGCTGCCACATCTACCCTGCAATCGTCGCAGCCAGCACCGCTTACTGCTCCGCGTACGAGGGCGGTTCAATAAGTAAGGTAATAAGACCTCTAACGGGTGTAATATTCGCTAATCATTGCAACGTCCCGACGTGCCGTAACTGGGTGACCACTGCTGCGCCAAATGGCCGTTACATGGCGTCGTAAGTTCGTTAAACCCTACCAATACCAGTGGTAAGATGGCGGCCCTTGCGGAAATATGGTCAAACGTTGAAGGCATCAATGTGATCAGATTTCTGTAATTGATGGACGCATCAACAATTGGTATACATTGTGAAATTGTGCGGTGTGCGCTTCTATTGGCAAGACAATATGGTCAACAAGAGAATTTAACTGTCAATTCGTTAATAGGAAAGCAATGAGTTCTAAGTCAAAAGACCAAGAACAAAATCTCATATGATAAACAACGTTCTGCATTCAAGATCAAGACAATTCATCGCAGCAATGAAAATACTGTCCACAGAAAGACTTTGGAAGTTTGACAAGACATCACGTGTTTTTCAGCAGACACAGTCATATATTACATGTACATTTAGAATAACCAACTGAATGCATGTATTTTTACCACGTTCACACTTCAGCGTCTTCAGCTAGCGTAAATTTCCTTCATGATTATTCACTTACTCGTATCTAAGATAACGCCAGTGATCGTGAAATATGTGGTAATTGAGATAATCGTGATGGTAGTAATCATGAGGTGCGTAATGCTGGAACAATGGTGAAAATTGACAGACAACACGCAAGCGTACCATCCCTTGTGGAACACTCCGCGTTCCGACAGCCTCAAATAGCTCATTTGCTACAACAATAGCAAAATTTAAAATTAGGCAATAACGTCTTGATGCTAAGGAGGAAAAGCAATGTTTTAAGTTTTTCTAGGATTAGAATGATATATCATTGTTAGATAAGTTCAACGCTAGAGAACTCTTATACCGGTATTGGCACTAGTGTGTAGTTTATATGTGAATTTCAAACTTCAAACGCGCCTCCTATTAAACACGTTTTTTTAAAAAAATTAAGCCAGTACTGTAGCAAATAAATGATACACCAGCTACTGTACCTTTTCCAAGAAAGCAACAACGAACTACTCCAGGAACACGTTGATCGAGTATGTCAGCGACAGAAACTGATTGGAAGTGGGACTTTGAGATGCAAACCTGCCTTCAGCAGATTTTACATGCAGCCACTCGCATACATACAAAACCTTCTTCCAACAAGTAGTGCGTCTGAATATATTGATTAAATAAAATACCCCATAATTTCGATTTAACAGTCACACGTTAGGTAGGAAATACTGACGTGGGCACGAGCAGTAGAGTCCAGAACAGGTGCTAGGTGAAGAAAGCTAATTACACTGGAGATACGAAAGGGTTGGGTTGCGTGTGCATTGAGGGAGACGGGAGTGAGATAAGCAACAATACATACATCAGCGAGAGTAAGTGAAGGTAGGTAAGAATAGTTGGGAGTATGTGCGTATAGGCGGGGAGGGCAAGTTCTGGGCAAGGGGTGTGGAACAGCGACGACGGTTGAGATAGGTAGAGGTACAGGTACAGGCGAGGAAAATGATGTTCACTGAAAATCGTATAGAGGCCTCTGCGATGTGCCTGAGAAGGGCGATGACAATCATGTGCGCTAGCTGGAACAAGCTAGGATAAGAAATGAAAGCGAGAGCGGAAAATGAGGGAAGGGAGGGGATGGAGGACGGGCGGGGCGAAGCTGGACGGAGAGAAGCCGAGCGAGGCACGACGAAGCGAGTCGGCGGGGCGTTGTGGGTCCGATCGGCGTGGTGCGGGGCGCCGGTGGAGTGTGGCAGCAGCGTCGTTATGCGTGGCGTGGCGGAGCGAGATTTGGGGGTCATGGGGACGAGCGGGCAGCGAACGATGGCGGAGGCGAGGCGCCGTCATATGTGGCGTCTTGTGACAGAGTAGCCGGTGTGGACGCGCGGGTTGTGCGCGAGGGACGCGCCGCGGGACGTGGTGCCGACGCGGTCGCGTGGCGCGGGGCGTGCCGCGGTGAACGGGACGGGGCACGGTGGCCCGCCAATGGCGCGGGACGGCGGCGCGAAGTTCGGCCTAGGGCCCTTTTCGTAATTATTTCGAGGGACTTTCCCCGCCCCCCCCGCTTTTGCGGTCGGAGAGCCCCTGACCAGCGCTGACGAAAGACTTATTGCAGAGCGCTGAGACGGGGCCTTTGGGGAATTAATTAACTATTGCCCCGCGCACAAAGCGACAGAAAAGGACAATGGGTGGCTGTGGGCCGGCCGTGTCAACTGGACGACGGCGCGACAGGGGGGTGGGCTAAGGGCGCGGGGCGGCGGGCAGCGGGAACAGTTCGAGCGGGAGTGGCCGGAGCGCGGGGGCGGCGGTGCAGGATTTCTATGGCAGCGAGCCGCACTCCCAGAGGAGCAGGCAGTTGGCGAGGGGCGGCCAGACAGCGGGAATGCGAGCTCGGGACCACGGGTAGTCATGCTGTGTGCAACAAAGAGGAGAGGTGCAAAAACAAAAGGTGTTAGAGACCTGCGAGCATTAAATATTAGGCAATGCTTTTCCACCTGTTAATTGCTGCTGGGGATTAGGAGATAAATGCTGTTATTATTTCTAAGAGTGTTCGAAAGAGGAGGCTCATAGGTTTATGTACTTCCCATGATTAAGTTAAGATTCGAAAACCACTGTCCTCCATCGAATAAAAGTGCGAAAATTACCTGCGACCGAAGATCAGAAACTGTCTTTAAAGTTATCGCAAATGACATTTCCTCCCGTGACTAACACCGGTGGTATTGTTATGACCGAAAAAAACTGCTTTTGCAAGCAATTATCAAATGACATACACGTTGCGGTGATATGCGAAAATTACCCTAAAAACTTTCTCCGTGACTGAGAACATAAGAGAAATGGTAAAAATACTCAGTAATATTTAAAGAAAAATAGTTTTTATATATATGACGACTCACTGGAATGGTCAGTAGAAGTTACATGGACTAGTGATTAAATAACGTAGTAACTGTTGCACAAAGGCTGTTTCTTGATTGGGAAACCTGCAATATAATGGCTTGAGTATGCGCACAGCTGGCGAGAAGGAGCGGTAGAGACTGCAAGTCAGCATGATTTTCAGCTGAAGGGCTGGCCCATGTTGAGCAGTGGTTAGACCGGTAACCTACGTGTAGAATCTTATTTACAAATACGCCACGCAAATGGAGGGCAGAATACGTTCGCGACAGGCCTCATGTAATTCAGCCGCTCATTCCGCTTCTCCCTTCTAAACACCATTAAAAATTAAACTAACGGTCTTATCAATAACCAGTATCGGCTTGACAGTGATGGACGTGATGTGCTACTTTATCAATAAAGGACCTCAGCTGTGAAAATTTAATGTTAAATACATAAATAACTTCAACGCCTATCATTTTCGTTTCCACAATATATCTTACGCTTACCATGAACACATGATATTTTGGCATTGCTGTATTACTTTGCCCCAAACAAAAAAAGCTCACTAATGGTGGCTGCAAGCTGATGATCGTATAACATGAAGATCGTATGTAACTGATGATTTCACAAACCCTTATCATAATAGAATACCACTACGCTTCGGACAAAGAAATCGCTATCGGAACAGTTACACGATTTTAATGGACGTTTTCCATGTACGTTATCTCTATTCCGCGACATAGTGTCGGCGCTAGTGTCTGTGTTGGTGTCGGTGTCAGTGACGGTGTCAGTGTCGGTGATGGTGTCGATGACGGTGACGGTGTCGGTGTCGGTATCGGTGTCGGTGTCGGTGTCGGTGTCGGTGACGGTGACGGTGTCGGTGACGGTGCGGAGGGCGCGGTGGAGGGGAGAGGCTACCACGTCACCGTCGCCATCCTCAGGCTACGCTCTGGCGAGGACAGCCCGCCGCTGAATGAGGAGCAGGGTGTGGCGCTATCAGGCTGTTTGCGAGGGCGACAGCCATCACGCGAGTTCACACGTCACGCGGGGCGGAGCTGGGGGGGGGCGGAGCGTCGTCGATAGCGCCAGGCGCAGTCCGGCCGCGATGACAACGCGGCTCCCCTCCGGAGGCGGTGTTTGCTCAGCGTTGCAACCGGCGGTCGAGGCCCTCGCTGCCACCACTCAATTTCCGATCCTGTTTCATTGGGAGGGGGCCCACAAATTTGCAAGTTAATTTGGGGCCCTCGCGGAGCGCACGACTTGCCTCGAGGTATGTTTGAGAGAGTTTTACGAAAGAGTCAGGTGATTTATGAATACCGCTTTTTTTCAATACTGTAATTAGCAATTACACAGACGAATACGAAGTTGAATAATTCGAGTTACTGAATGAATGAAACAAATTTGTTTTTCCTATCGTTAAGTCAATAATTAATTGACAAATATAATGGTTAATTCCACAAACATTGATAATTTAAAGAAATGTTTTAGGAAAGTATATTAACAATCAATAACCCCGCAGCGTAATTGCAGGGGTAGCGGCGAGCTGCGGAATCTGTGGGTTCGAATCCCGCCTGCTTGAATGCTCGCCTTGGTGGGGCATATCGCAGCCACTATGTATGACCTTCAGGAACTCCTCCCCAGACCTCTCCCTGCGTGAGTGTTGTGAATGTGATTGCCTGCGTGCCAAGGGGGATTCGCGCCGTAATGGACTTACGGGTTGCAACTTGAGAGGCACTTGGCCGCCATCAAACTGCCCTATCCACCTAAACCGCCGTAAAAGGGTTCAAGCGCATACGAAGTCTCAGCCTGCCTGGAAGTGGAGGCTAGATTGAAGGGACTTTAGAGTGTCAAAAATTTAGGGCTATGATCTAAGGGTAGAGAGCGTCAGGTCATTACCTTAAGGTTAGTTGACGTAAAACGCCCGATATTAAACAATTTATACTTAATTCGAAATATAAATGGTTATTTTATGAAATATATGTCAGTTAACAATATATTTCAGAAGGCATTTCAAAAACTTCCCAACCTTCGATTAAGCTAACATGGAATCAGTTTTATTGGTGTACAATTAAGGTCTTGCAACTTTGCCGATACTGCATCAATTGAGGAAATGTTGAATAATATTTTCAAGTCAATGAATTCGAAGGGTCAAATCAAACCAAACAAATTCAATGGACTTACTTATAAGACTATTGTTACAACTATAGGTTTAATATTACTTAACCTACAATATTATCTACTCTACTTTTGTTTATGATTCGCTATATACTCCAGAATAACACAGAGTTGTACTTATACATACATACATACATACATACATAGTTCTACCTACACATACTGAAAACAGTTGTTGATAAGGAAAGATCTGGTGAGGTTGTTTGAGAAAATCTATTAATGTCCACGAACATTTTTATAACCAGAGAATTCTCAATATTTTAACACGGATTAATGTATTTAATTATGGTAATGCAAGTAATCAAATTGCTGTTAAACTCTGAACAATAAGATACATAGTGAATTTGTTTCAGAAAGATTGTAATTTTGCCCTAGTTTGTTCTCACAAACTATTAAATATTGGATATCTCGTGTTTTATCTACCTCCTCGTCTGTTTCTTTTTTCACTTTTTATTCACACCACGGGCCGTATATCACTTTAATTTGCCGGCTGGGCCTCGCCACTTATGTCCATCGTGCGCACTCGTAGACCAGCTTGCCCGCAAGCCACTTTGTGCTTGCCCTTGCCAGCTCACTTGGCACTTGCTCTTTACATGTTTTTTGAATTATTTGTTTGTTATTTCCCGAGCTTCTGCTGTGATTATCTGTATATAGCATCAATTAGTACGCGGTGGTCCGAAGAGAATAAGGTGCTGTCGGATTATCGCTTCGTGGGCCCTGAATCTCATGCCGCTCATGTAGATTAAGAGGGGCATAGCGTTTCATAGTTTAATGTAATTTGAACATTTATTTAACTCATTTAATTCTTATCGTAGCTTCACTTATTCAATTTCTTTTAATTTCACATATTTTCAAAGTTAAAAGTCATGCGCGGGTAACAGTTATGACACATTCTGAGATATCACGAATTTGGGAATTCGGACTATGAGACGCTGTATACAGTCAATCGTTGAAGGATGCAAGTTTAATATAAAAATATCAATATAATCGATAGTGAAAAACAACAATTTACAGAAATGTATATTATGTCTGTAGAATATTTAATGAAGGCCCACATTCTACCTCCTTTGTACCGGGGAGTCGGATAGTCTCTCGGCGGCCGTGAGTCTGCATTTAAATTAACAATTGCTTTCCATAACATTCTTCATGAGATTAAAATCTTTTCCCCTCTGGACAGAACTGAGGTTACTGCTAATGATACTGCGTTACATTTTCCCATATGGGGCCTGACCTATTTTATACTGGGAATTGAATTACTAAAAAAATATTCCAGATAAAAATGGTGTAATACAATTCCGTTACGTATTTTAGCAAATATGCCAAAAGTGCTACGAAATAAATCAATGTACTAATTGGGAACACAATTAGCATGAACTGACATTAATCTAGTTAACCAATAATTTCTAACGTAGATGGCCATTCGTTTGCGGTCATTCTGATTATCTTACTAATTCCAAAAGTTATTTTAAAAAATCACGAACAATGATATATTAATCATATTTATCTTCAATTTTCTCTCAGGAATTTCTTTATTACTTGGATAAGGTTTTCTATCATACCAATCCATTACATTGAGTACTACAATCATTTGCGTTAAGATTGTCTCAATAACGAAGAAATGCGGCAATACGAGATGAAAGATTTGATACTGTCTGCATCGTAGTAGTGTTGAGGAAATGAATAGCCGGCTCATATTTCATGCAATGTTTCTGCAAGTAGATAAGAAGCACATGAATTGTTTCTTTACTTAATTACTTATGCAAAGTGGGACAAGAAGCTTACTCCTAGTAACCTGCCTTGCCCTAATATTTCACGTGTGGCGGGTTCTGCATATCCGTCAGTGCAAGCGCCTGCGCCCAATAGAGGGTCGCGAAAAGCAGGGAAGCGAAGACGCGATGGAGGCGAGGCACGGCTACGGCGGAAGTGGGAGGAGAGGGCGCGAAGAGAAAAACGGCGCAATATAATACCGAGGCAGGGAAGAAATGGCGATGAGTTGGTGAGACGGCCGAGAAGGGTAAGTGGCACAGGCGGAGGGAGAAGGCGGAGAGAAGTTGAGGAGGTAACGAAGGCGGATAGGTGGAAAGGCTGGAGGCAACGGAGGCGGGCAGAAGACGGGTGCGGGGAGATGGCGAAAGTGTAGCAGTACACGACGTGGAGACATAGAGGGAGCAGGGGGCGAAAAGGTGGAGGTCAAATCGAAGGACAGCACTCGAAGTGGTTGCGAGGATCGGTGTGTGAGTGTGTGTGTGTGTGTGTGGGGGGGGGTAGAAGTGTGGAGGAGGCACAGGGGCATAAAATGGAGACACCGTTACCCGATGTGGAGCAGACGCGACAACGCAAGAGGCAGGAGCTACTTCAGGAAGTCTAAAGGAATGGGGTGGGACATGGCAGCGGCGGACAGGAAGGTTCAGAAAGAGACACGGCGTGTAAGATCTGTGGCAAGATGGGGGCGGCGGGCATGCAGCGGGATAGCGTTAAAGACGAAGCGTTGTGCATGGGGGTCCCGGTGGCTTTTTGGGGCCAGGAAAGCCCCCCGCGTAGAGAGGCGTGGCCTGCAGTGGCGTTCCGTAGTGTGTGACGTGGTTATGGCGTGCGTGACGTTGGACGCGAGCGAAAGTGCGCGTGCGTTGGTTTGTACGTGGCGTGGCCGTGGCGGAGTGGAGAGCGCGTGGGCGTGGCATGTTGGCTTTCGCCGGAGGGGAGAGAGGGCGTGCGTGGCGTAAGCTAAGAGTGCGAGCGAGAGACGGGCTAGAAAAGAAGCGGGCCAGCGCAGGAGGGTTGCCGGGGCGAAGCGGGCACAAGGCGGCGAGACGGGAACGGGCTGCGTGCGAGGCGAAGGGGGCGGCGGAGCGTGGAGGGGCAAGGAGGGGCGGGGAGGACCGTCGCGCACAATGGCACCGTGCCGACATAAATACGCGCAGTATATCTCCACACGTTACGGGCCCGCGGGACGGCGCCGGCGGCGGCAGCGGCGGCGGCGCGGCGCGCGCAGGCCCGGGCCCGTGCGAGAGGGCAGCCGCCAGCGGCCCCCACGCCGCGCCTCCCCCTCCACCCGCCCCCATCGGCCGCTCTTCAACCGCCGCCACCCGCAGCCAGTCCCGCCGCGCCAATCCACCGCACGCCCACGCCGCGCACCACACACAATTACGACGCGGCCTTCCTGCCCAGCCAAGAAATCGCGAATTGATTTTCCTGCGCGAATATTTCATTTGGCGGCGGCGGCGGCGGCCACGCGGCGGTCTGCGGGCTGTGGGGCGCCCGCCCCTCTCCTCTTGCGCTCGCGCCCCACGCCCCGCCCCGCCCCGTTCAACAAGTCGCGCCGTCATGCCTTCTGCGCCACCGACGACGGGCAGGACGGGTCGCCCTGGCCCGCGCCGCCCCCGCGGCCTTTTTGTTGCACGCGCACTCCTCCCCGCCGTTTCCCCGCCACCCACGCCTTCGCAGGGGCGCGGCCGCGCGCAGGCGCTCCAACACTGCACGGAGCGCCCCACTTCTATTCGTCTGCGAGTTGAGGCGCAGACTCACACTTTAGACTTCACAATGGTCATGTTCTTTTATACTCTCGGTATATCCATGTGCACTTTGTGGTGGACAAATTGGACTCGCGGAAGAGATCCTCTGAATTCCTTCGTTTCCACTGCGTCTCAGTGAATCAGTGCTCCATCACGATTTGTACTATCTTTAGCAGTATGGATGGGTTGATTAAAATTCCTGCAACTGCATAGGAAATCAGCACAATAATCTTTATTAAAAGAAAGGTTAGAATTGTGTCCAGAATGAAGATGTATGGCTAACTTTGTTCGCCTTTGAAACTTCTGCTTAGATCAATAAATTCATATACGGTGTCTTGACGATCTTTGTTGTATTGAAACTTACGGTGTTCGCGTTTCCGTGAACTGTATACCCGTTACAAACGGTAACGTTAACATACACATTACCTTAATTTACATGTTATGCACATATTCTACATACTCATTACGGCATCGATCACCATTGTTATAATTACATTCAATGTCCTGACATAGGGGATCAATGGCGGAATGCTAATTTTCACCATGCTCCCACGCTAACAGTCTAGTTTAGTCTAGACCGCTTCTCGAGCTCCTTAAGGCCATCCCACACGGTGGTTTTAATACATCGCACAGGTTAAAATATTCGAGCATACGCGGCATTGGAACTCAAAATATTAGCACGGGTCAATCGTTATTGACGTCGGTGCAACTTGCCGTGTTGTTGAAAGGGACGGGCGCGCCTCGCGCCGAAGGCATTCAACCAAAGCACGCGCACAATTGGAACATTTGCAGCTACACAACGCGCACCGTTTCTAGTACACCGTTAGCTGATAAAAGCGGCAACCCAAAGGATAAGAGAAAGAGAGTCCCCGTGATAGAGCCATGCTACATAAGTCGATTCGTAAGAAATATGCTATCCTACTAAATAAATTGCTTCTGTTTATACTTCGGGTACAAACAGTATTACACAAGAGTTATCGTTTGTGCGTTGCATGGACTTTGATTACAGATTATTAACTCGGTGTCGAACTTACGAATTAGATGAAAGAATTTTGCATTTGGATTCTTAACAGTTTTCTTCTATTGAAATAGCGCTCTTTAGAACATACGAGACTAAAGAACGCGTCCGCTTTAGAGAGCGAAGAGGAAGCGAGAAAACCGAGCGCGGAGGGCAGATGTAAAAACTATTGCTGTAGAGAACTTCGGTACGGACTTCATCGCACGTGAATGAACTGACAATCGCATGCAGATCGATACGTTCCTGTATTCGACGAATAAATCATGAGGAAACATGAAAGGAAAAAAATAAAAGTTATCGATGTACCAGATATGAAGTTCTTTGGCAAAGGTTAGCGGCGTGGAATGCAAACCATAGATGCCCAATTTAGCGCAAAACGGTCAAAATATACTGTGTTATAAATCTTTTGTAGCTCTCTGACAAAGTTAAATAGAGAGTGAGTCACTGTAGTTTGAAGTAACAATACTATCATATTCCTATTAATTTCTCTACTTTACCATTTCATTCTTAGAAGCACGAATAGCTGTAAAAGCCTTTATCGTGATTTTCGAATTACGTTGCACCTGGAATCTTATTAGAACTTATCAGAAATGGAACGTTTTTGTAACATGTAATGTATTTTAGCGCCTGGGTCTAGCGAAGGAAAAGTTTAAACGAAGTTCAAGTACATCTGAGGCGTAAGGTATATAGTAATATGGCTACAGTACGCGGCATTTGCATGTATTATTATATATGATGTATTCTAATGCATTCAAATCAAGCGATTCACATAAGTTTGTATACTGTTTTTATCTTAACATTATGGGATAATCTAAATACAGTTAGTAAGTGTAAATATTTGAGAGTGAAACTTGTCTTTACGTCTCTCGATACCAATGTAATTTCATTATTTTTACTCGCGTTTGAAATGATCAAGTCCACTACTTGTTTGAGAAAAGGAATTTTAGTATTTTTTCTATCCCGATTTTACCCTGGCTAAAAGACGCAGAAAAATTATCCTGCTAATAAATTAACGGAAATACGGTTAAATAAGCAAAAATCATGTATGCTGAAATACGTAATGTTTATCATCTGCAGGAAAAATACTTATTTTCTTGTATACGCAGTACGTACACAGATATTATTGTGATGCTGCAGAAAAAAGATTTTTCTTTTACACACAAACGCGTTTTGTTAGTCCCTGGTGCTAAAAGTGAATTTTTCTTCCTTCTATAGGCAATACGTAGCGCATCCAGAACATAAATTTCCCTTTCGACCAAAGTAGCAGGTCTTATTGTTGGTGGTGCCGCTTCCATGAGAGAATAATGACTATCGTGTGCGTCCGGTGGCACTGTTTGATCCCTTTGGGTACCAAAAGTGTAGTGGTTGAAGATGGCAGCTATAATTTGCCCGCCGCTTTCGTTCCGTCAGTGGTAAAGTTTCTTAACTCACAGAACGTGACAACGAACGAAATTCATTGTCCACTGTTCAAGGAAATGGACAGGACATGATTACCGTGTGTCACTGAGGCTGGGAATTCTCAGACGTTCGGCAAAATATGCATGACGTGGAATGGAATTGGCGGTCATCCCTCGTCAAGGACGATCTTGTGGAGCAAGTGAAGTAGTGTGTTGGGGAGAATCGTCGTTTCGCAATTAGGGGACTCTGTAATTGTTTCCCGCGGTATTTCCGTTCCTTATTGCACGAAAATATCACGAAACATCTGTTCTTTAAGAAAGAGTCCGAAGCAACTGACACCCAAATACCCGAGCGTTAATATTTTGGGAGCGGAACCACGATGGTAGTGACGATTTTCGTGATCGCATCGTCACAGGCAGTGAAACGTGAGTTGCACACTTTATACCAAAACCCGAACAGCAGTTTATGCATTAGTGTCAGACAAGATCTCCGACTAAGACCAAATTCAAGCAGACTTTGTCAAGGCGGACAGTGTTGTGCATGTAAGTGTGTGTGTGCCTTCTAGGACAGGAAGGGTATAATGCTGGGCTGAGTTGATTTCAATACGCTCAGTAGCCGAGTGGTTATCGTTTTCCATAATTCTAGTACAAACTGGGATTATATAACACTAATATATCAGCGGATCTCCTTAACTTAGCATAAATAAATCGAGCAAGATACAATTTGTCAGAACAGTAGATGCTTCTTTCATCAAATAGTTTAATAAACTTCTATTGTCAAGATTAAGGTTCCGGTGAAGGTTCTTCTCGTGTCTTATTTCCGTGAAGAGTTCATGCTATAAAAATTCTCAGAAACAATCCACGGTCTTTATTGACGTCAGAAGGTTGCAGATAAGCTCAATTTCAGTTTGCTTTATTGCTTTGTTCATATGGCAGCATGCAAAGGGATATAATTATGAAGGTTGTAAAGAAGGTATTCAAGTAGCCCTTAGATTTTATCAAGTTCAGAAGAAGGATTTGAAATCGTAAATTTGTATTTCCATATTCATTATTATGTTCAAATTCAATACTGTTTAAATAATATCAATATTCTCAACAATGCTAGTTAACCCTACTAAATAAATAATATCGCAATTTTATACTTTCAGCTACATGGAAAGTATCCAATGAAGTTGGACCAATAGAAATACACAACATCGCCATGATGTTTGCTGCTGTGACTAAAAAGCAATGTATTTTTTTTATTTTTTAAGCATATATTTTATGCGCTATAATTTTAAATCAATTGATGGAATTATTTGTTGGTAGACACACGATTATTAATGCAATAAAATTAACCATACATTAGAAAATCACTTCATAAGAGGGGGAACATGCAATCAAACGTTTGTTAATATTTATTTTTAAGCGTTAAATCAATTCCTTTATTTTATTCTAATAACGCACGCATGCGCATTGTACTTCCCCTTCACACAAATTATTACTGCTTTTTGAAATATACTCGAATTCAGTTTCCTACTGGGAAAGTTTGGATGATATTTGACCAGCAGTTGAATGATTTGTTAGGTTAATGAAAAAACGAACTTTAGCTCTAGGCATTTACTCGGAAATATGTTTTTAAATTTTTTAGTGAAATATAGTGTGTCTATTTCCGCGAAAACTGCGCAAGTGTATTCAAACGTTGAGAGCAGAGAGCGGAGAGCAGGTATGTCGTCCCGACATGATTACAACAGAATCGAAACAGCGGCACGCAAAGTAGAATCCAGTGGTTTTTGGTTCGCCGTACTAACGCACAATCGCATCATGCCTTTCCAAGTGTGACGTCATGGATACTCACAGCGACCACAGACACAGAGCTTTCGTATAACAAATATATTTA
>BOPP01000086.1:3559261-3578010 GCA_017312745.1 Gryllus bimaculatus | reverse complement strand
CGCTATCCCGTCGCCCCTGGGCCGCACGCGGTGTACGAGTCACGCTCGACCGAGACAACGGACCGCCCTCGCGCCCCTCCCCAGAAGCGTCGGCGCGCTCTGAACTCATCGCCCCACTTCGGCCCCCCCTTGTGCCGTCTCGCCCGTCGCAGAAGTAGTGCTAATTACACCACAAATATTCCACGATGACGTGGCGGTAAAAGAAGACGGAGAGTGAAGCACCCCGCAAGAAAAAGATGCGAAAAGGAAATGTCAAGTACATTGCAATTAACTGCTAAACGGCGTGGGGGGCACCTTATCCTACCAGACCGCCCAGGACACATAGGTGACGAGGTCGGACGAGCTGGTAAACGTCCCTGAGGGCGCAGGGAAAAGCGAAACGCACCAGAGCGAGAATTAGGGACGGCGTACTACGCGAGAGGACTGCAATTCGCCTTGCGAACCACCCATCTCGCAAGCAACCTGCAAAACGCGGTTCGAACACCCCCCCTACACCAAATCCGCTGCAGCCTGTACGCTGCACCGCGCCCGGCTCTCACCGCCAGCTCGCTCGCACGCGGCCAGACTCCGCCCCGGCAGTCCCAGCCCACTCCAGCTCCCGCCCCGCCCCGTGCACCCGCCCCTCCACGCACCCGCCAGCGCACTCTCCGCCCCGCGGAGAGCCGCCGCTTGTTTGATGCATCGCTCCGGCGCGCGCCAGCGTCGGCCATTCACACTCGTGAGACTCTACGTATCATACAACGCGTGACGGGCCCTCCCAGCGTTAATGCGCACGAGAGGGTGAGAACATGCCGCGCGAGTCAGATAGAGTCGCGTCCTCTGGAACGCTGTTCTCACGGCGCCGCACCGACCCTGGTGGAGAAGCCTGCTACGCGACTGCCGAAAGCCGGGCCTCGCGGCTGCACGGCCACGCACCCAGCCTCCCTCCCCTCTCCCCCCACCTATACCTCCTGCAGGCGCAGCCGCCTCGCCCCCTTCCGTGCCCAACCCGACCGCGCTCCCGCGCCTCCGTCCGGCGACTTGCCTACGCCAGCACTTCCCCCGGCCTGTGGAACTTGGCTCCCGCGTCGCCGCCAGAGCGATCCCGTTAACAGGTCGCCTGCCTCCGTCTCCACCAGCCACAAGCCGCGTCGAGAAGAGCTGACTCGCCGAGCCCTGCCCCCCCGCCCGGGTGCCCGTGTCACCGCCTGCTCAACGGCTATCGTTGCTCCGCCAAACTATACCAAGCAGATACTCTTGGGCGCCCCGTCTCCAGAGCCTTATACATATATGTCGCTCTGCTGCCCGGACTCGCGCAGCGAGTGCGCAGCCCGCTCGCTGTGCTTCATACAAGGCTCGACACCTCGCGCCACAACCGTCACCTTTCCCCCCCTTCCTGCCGCCTACGACCCAGTACCGCAGACTCCGAGCCTCGCTCACGACACACTTCGCAACTGACTTTAGGATCATCTTTCTCACATAAACTCACTCCAGACGATAGATTTCGGACGCAAGGATGATTCTCTATCTGCGGCGGCACGAAGGATGGACTATCCTGGCTGAATTATCTCTGCCAGATTACTGGTTTTCGTTTTATTCCCTTCACCCGAGATGGCGTCACTCCTCAACTACGAAGACGTAAACAAATTAGTGAAATCGTCGATCGCTCGCAGGTAAAAGAACATGAACGCGACAACCAAGAATACATTATTGTTTACCTTTATGAGTGTACCACATGTACACAGCATGTTAATGTAACTTTCGGAATGATGTAGCAACTTTTTTAAAAAAATACACATTTTCATTTCGTAGACGTCCGAAATAAAAATTCTAATGTAAAATTCAGGCAATCTACACTCCACTGCCCCAAAATACTATTAAAAAGTATTATTCATAACATTTTTAATGAATCTTTCCGATAAAGATTTCCCAGCCAGGAGTTTACCAAATTATTGAAATATTATATATTATTAAAATGTATTATTAAATAATTATATGATTAAAAATAATTATTAAAATTAACTATATTGATTAACATGTGACTAGTAATAACAGCATATATTGAAGTTTGTGTTATATAATTATTAATGTTAGCAGATGACGTGTGTCGATCTTTAAGAAACTATACGTTCTCAAATTCCAATGAATAAAGAAAGTTACAAATGAGAGAAAACATGCTCAACCAGTCACAGAATAGTGAATAATTATCGTAAACAACCTGTTGGGATTTCTTTGCAAAGTAAAAAACTAGCTGACATAATGTGATAATATATATGCATCTTTACTAGATTCAGCTTAATTTTATGGTATTATTCAGCATTCGCTAATTGAGTTCGTTTAGCAGTGCCCGTATGGGGAGTAAGAACAAACACTAACAATGAAAAGTCTTGCAATCACATATACAAGAATTCTTCACCTGTTTAGCATCACAGGAAATGAATATATACTACAATATGAACACTACGTCAAAACGAAGGACATAGAGAACCCTATATGAGAAATATTGTGTATCCAAACAATAATAGTGTACTCGGATTTGAAAACTTAATTTAATCAATGTTCACTGAGATTACGTCACATGATTTCAATCATTGACTAAGTATATTTCGAATAAACTGAGATTTGGAGTCTCTTATTGAACTCCAAATTGAGGAAAAAAGTGAAAGGCCGTTCAAAAAATCGGCTGCCCGTTGAAACGATGCTGCATCCATAATTAAATAAACCAAGCTTATTGCGTCAAGTTGGACTCGTATAGAATATACACGAGCCCACTATGATAGGAACAGTGCGCTAATACAAGTCCTGACACCATCAACGGCAGACACAGCTGGTACCATGAGAATAATTTTCAACAGCAGTATTCCAGAGGAATATTGCGGACTAGCCAAATGTGAGTGAACGCGACAATAAAGGTAACCTTATTAATTTTCCAATTCACGCAACCTCATCGCATCAAAGAGTTACGTAGCCATATATTGGATAATTCAAATGGGTTTCATCGTGGTGTCTTCTAGTCAACAGCGCTTATCCTGCCCCTTGGCCTAGCCGTGCCTTGCAAACGGCAGAAACACCCATGTTTCCTGACAATTCATCCGCCTTCGCGTCGTGCTCCACATCTCACAAAGATACTTCATAATAATACGATTCCAACTCCTACCCGTTATCTATGACCAGATAATGGGACAGCGAACAATGAGTCTTATTACAGGAATGAGATATAGAAGAACACAAAATAGACCAATGATTATTAATAATAATATTCGAGAGCAGATGTCAATAAACGTGACACAACCATGTGGAGGAACCAGAACACACCTTCCACGAACTGTGCACCACACACGCGCGCAATACAGCAGCCCATTGAATTGACCACGGTAACTAGTTGGGGTAAGGGTGCCCCCCCCCGAATTGTTCCCGCACGTCCTGTTCCTGTGCTGTCTTCGCCAGCCCCACCGCGACCCGCCGCCGCCGCGCCAGGCACTACGGCCTTCTCGGCGCCGCGCGCGTCAGGCGCGCACGCGATCTGCCGATTCCATTCGACCTCTTTCCCCCCGCCGCCCCGCACACGGTTCTCCTCACCGCGCCCGTCAGCCGTTCCTCGTCTCTCCCGCTTCCAGCGTTGGCTTTGCCCGCTGCCCCGCATATCCCACAGCGCCCCCGTCCTGCGCTTATATCACGCCCCGTCTCCTCGTCCTCTCCCACCCTCCTCGTCCTCTCTCAACCTCCTCTTCCTCTTCTCAACCTACTCGTCCTCTCCTATCCTCTTGTCCCCTCTCACTTCTCGCCCGTCCTCAATCGTTTTCTCTCCCGTCCTTACCCCTTCTCTCTTCGTTCCTGCGGGCCCTGATCGTCCTCTCTTTGGCGTCGTCCGCGTCCTCTAGCGTCGCTCGCTGCGTTGTCCTGGTGGTCCTCCTCGCCGCTGGTCTTTTGTCCCCTCGTTTCGCCTTTCTTGATTCGGACTGTCAAACTGTCCGCCATCCCCTTCTCGAGTCGTCTGCTGTCGCGTTCTCGTCAAACACTTCCATCCGCTGTTGGAAAATCTGCCCCCCCTCTTTTCCCAACCTTTTCTCCCCCCATGTTGCCGCGCTGATCACCATTCGTTGTGTGTTGTCCTGGTTGCCCCACTGCCCACGTGCCGCAGCCTTTTTTTCCACTATCCTGCTGCTTCAACTCTCCCGCTAGCTCATTCCCTGTTCCCTTACCACGCTCCATTCCCCACCCCCTCGATTCTCCATCCTTTCTACCGTCGCCTTGCTCCTTTCGCGTCCTGCGTTGCCTGCGCCCCGCTTCCGTTCCTCGCTGCCCCTCCTCTGCCCTCGCCTGCCCCTCCGTGTCCCGCTGCCCGCCCCTCCCCCCTTGTGCGTCGGCCGGAGTCGGTCAGGCTGCAGAAATAATTGAAAGAGCGGCCGCAGTGGACGTTCCAATATTTGAAGTTGCCGCCGTCTCGGAAGATGCGATGCCACTGCGCGGCAGCGGCGGGGGGCAGAGGCGGGGCACAATCGGAAGCAGTTTTCCTCTGAACGATGAGGGAGGGGCGGGCCGGGCCGGCGGGGCGGCGGCGCGGGCGGAGTTGAAGCAAGGCGAGGCGAGGGTGGAACGAGAACGATGACGGGCACTGGGAAGAGAGCCTGGTGAGGGCAGAGCTGATTGGGAGCCGAGAAGGATTGGAAAGTGACTCTTCTAAATGCCATAATATTCTAGGGCAGCGCCGAATTGTGAGATCCTACGCCATTTCCATTCGTAGCCGTTACTCTCGACAATCACCCTCCTTTGTGGAATAGGGATGAACGGTGAGTTGGACTCTTTCAGAATAATTATAATATAATACACCGACAGAAATCGCCTGAAACGAAAAAAATGACGAGTTCAGCATTCACTACGTGAATGCTATAGGCCATCATCTGCACGACTTTTGCTGCAAACTAGCTTGCATGAATCTACGAGATCGACGAATAAACATTACATATATTCTTCTGTAAGGAAAGAAAACGATAGAATGGCATAAGCGGCGGTTTGTGCCACTACAGCTAATCGGCAACGACAGCAGATTCCCAAAAAAGTGTGAAACATTATTTCAGCAGATCGCCGAATAGGTACGTTAGCAACGAAATATTCCAAGTATAATGCCAATAATAGTGTGAAAAATATTGTTTTCTGAGTAAACACTTAAATTTTAGGCCGCTTCTTTGAACTTTTTCATACACAACGTGTCTTTTAAACGTAAAGGAAAATCCCTGACGTATCTTATCCGTTCTGATTCGTTCTTACATTATTTTTTGTGTTCTGTGATATTTGCCACCAACCGTCCTCACTTTCTTTTAGTACAAACAATTCCTGTCATTTGCAATTTTGTCTTTCATTCTGCAATTGTAAACAAGATTATCTGTGAAGTAATGAGGTGTCCATTACGACAAATGGACCCTCCATGAAATACATTCCCCATGTTAACATTCAAATTTACACTTGAACAAAATTTAGGCGACTGTAGTCACTTCAATGTCTTCCTGTCGCCGCATTCACTCGCTAGTCGAGTCTGCAAGTTTCTTCCTTTCTGCGCTCTTTAAGGAATCATTCAAACAGAACTTGCATACTGCAGGAAAATGTGACTAACTTGTGTTAACATAGGCAGTCTGTGCGGCCGGAATAAACTTCTTAAGGTTGACTGTGTGTTTTATAATTCCCCTGAGGCACTCCCAGTGAATACTGGAAAATATTCGTTACAAGAAGACAACGAACCACGCACGATTTGTCCCTTCCCATCACCTCCCCAATGTAGTCAGGGACGGCGTGCGAGAATAGAAGACCGCGACATTGTTCTACAAAGAATACAATCCCACACGGGAGTGTATAAGGCTGTTAATCATTGGAGGGAGGGAAAAGACCAGCTGAACGAGCGTTAGACGCCTGAGCTGTCGTATGCCCTGACCTATTAATCCTATTATACCCTGACGGTGGAACATGAGCTTGGGCGTATACATTGGACCGTAACGCCGAGAGTGTTTATATATAAATCACTAATCGCCTAAGTAATTGCTCAGGAAATGCCAAGCATTATCTAAATATTAGTAGAACACGTTAACTATTCTAGACTGATGAGTTCGATTTTTTCTTTCTGGCGAAGAAGAGTAACAAAATGAACGGGAAAGAACTACGTATGTGGGAGAAGTATAATCTTCGGACATGTGTCATTCAGCTCGCAGAATGTCTTCCCAAGCGTGTTAGATGACATTTATGATGAATATGTGTTATTGATGTTAAATGATTAATTATAATTGACGTTCCAATTGTAGTAAAATACCTACACAGCGAGGTTGCAGCTTTTGAAAAAGTATAAATTTTGTGTTCCGAATATAACTTTTTAACATTTGTAGAGAAGTAGTGATAAAAAGCGATAAATAGTATTGTTGTGCATCATGATTACTCTTGAATGTTGCCTCTCATGATTTTCCAAGTCTAGTTCTATGTAATAATTGAATAAAAGCGCAATAGAATTTGAAAGACATTTAGAGCGGTGAAAATATGTGTATTACAAACTGTACTAGGATGTTCACAAAGTTAATTTAGGTGAATGTCAAAGAACGAAAAAATTGAATCTCCGGATATAATACTATTATTATTTTCATTATAATTATCATGAGAAAATTGTTGATGTAATGAATCAGATTAGTATACTATATTTTTTACGTACTGTAAGAGAACTAACATTGCACGCACACGCATAAAAGCAAACGTTGATTGGTAAAAGAACTTCAGCGGCTGTCAATACGTGTTGCCGAAATTGTCCTTGAGTGAGCTAGCACCTCTAAGCATTTCAGGCACATTTCCAACGTAGTTTTTTTTGTTTAATTCGTTTCTGCATGCCGAGCACGTAATAAAAGTCTCCACACCACTATTATTACGCTTTTGAAAGGATTAAAAGTAATCTCATTGCGTGCGCATAGGAAAATTCGGGAGCAGATTCCCGCGGCAACTTCCAGCGACTTCTGGCGCGCCCGTCTCCAGAGGCCTTATCCTTTATGTCGCTCGCGGCCCCCGGCCGGCGCGATCGCCCGCGCCCGCCCGCGTTTTCCCTCGAAGCTGACACGCGTAAACCGTCATCCTCCCCCTTCGCCCCCCTTCCTCCCCTCCCTGGCGCTCAAGTCCCGCAGACCACTCGCACCGACAACTTCCGCAAATATTTTAGGGCTATTCTTCTAATGAAATATCCAGCGATAGATTTCGGGATTCTCTATCCTGCGGGCCACGAAGAGATGGACTATCCTGGCTGAATTATCTCTGCAGGATTACTGGTTTCGTTTTATTCCCTTCACCCGAGATGGCGTGCACTCCTCACTACGAAGACGTGAACAAATTCGTGAACGTCGATCGCTCGCAGTGTAAAGAACATGGGACGCGACGAACCAAGAAGACATTATTGTTACCTAATGAGTGTACTAATGTACACACATGTTAATGTAAACTTCGAATTGTAGCACTTTTTTTAAAAAAATACACATTTTCATTTCGTAGACGTCGAAATAAATAATTCTAATGTAAATTCAGGAGTCATCACCAAATGCCCCAAATACTATTAAAAAGTATTATTCCATAACATTTTTAAATGAATTTTCCGATAAAGATTTCCCAGAGGAGTTTACCAATTATTGAAATATTATATATTATTAAAATGTATTATTAAAATAATTATATGATTAAAATATATTATTAAAATTACTATATGATTAACATGTGAATAGTATATAACAGCATATATTGAAGTTTGTTGTTATATAATTATTAATGTAGCATACTATTTCGACTCTAGAACTATACGTTCCAAAAGTTCCAATGAAAAGAAAGTTACAATGAAGAGAAAACAATGCTCAACCTGTCCACAGAATATTCGAATAATTATCGTAAACACCTTGGGCATTTCCTTGCAAGAAAAATGCTGACATAAGTGATTAAATGCATCTGCTAGATCAGCCTAATTTATGGTAATTATTCAGCATTCCTAATTGAGTCGTTTAGCGGCGTTGGGGGAGACAAACACTACCGAATGAAGTCTTGCATCACAATCAAGATTCTTTCACCTGTTTAGGCATCACAGGAATGAATATATACTACAATATGAACTACTACGTCAAACGAAAGGCATAGACTGAAACCCTTATGAGAAAATGTGTTCCAAACAATAATGTGACTTCGGGGATTTGAAAACTAATTTAATCATTTCACTGAGATTACGTCACAGTTTCATATTGACTAAGGTATATTTCGAATAAACTGAGATATTGGAGTCTCTTATTTGAACTCCATAATGAGGAAAAACTGAAAGGCCGTTCAAAAATCGCTGCCCGTTGAAACGATGGCATCCTAATTAAGATAATACTTAAGTTATTGCGTCAAGATTGGACCGTGATAGATATATTCAGGACCCACTATGATAGATATCCTATTCAGTTCCTGACACCATCAACGGCAGACACAAGTACCATGAAGTTGACAGGCAGTTTCAGAGGATGAACTGAAATGAGTGAACGCGACAAAAAACTTATTAATTTTAATCAAATACGATCGCATCAAAGAGTTACGTAGCAATATTGTGATAATTAAACGGTTCGCGGTGGTTTTCATTGAATGAATATCGGCCCTTCTACTCCTCATGAAATCCCCTTTATGGCATTCTCCCCTGCGTCAACTGCAGCTATTTAACGATTCCACCACCCGTATCTATGCCCATAATGAGGACAGAATATCTATCAGAGATGAGATATAGAAGATAGACCAATGATTTAACTAATAATCGAGCAGATGGTGAATAAAGTGACACAACATTTGGGAGAACCCAGAACACACCTTCCACGAACTGTGCACCACACACCGCGCATACAGCAGCCCATAATTGACCCACGGTAACTAGTTGGGGGGTAAGGGTGCCCCCCCCCGAATTGTCCCCGCACGTCCTGTTCCTGTTGCTGTCTGTCGCCAGCCGCCACCGCGACCCGCCGCCGCCGCCGCCAGGCACTACGGCCGTTCTCGGCGCCGCGCCGCGTCAGGCGCGCACGCGATCTGCCGATTTCCATCGACCTCTTTCCCCCCCGCCGCCCCGCGAGCCACCGGTTCTCCTCACCGCCGCCCGTCAGCCCGTTCCTCGTCTCTCCCGCTCCCAGGGTGGCTTTGCCCGCTGCCCCGCATATCCCACAGCGCCCCGTCCTGCGTATATCACGCCCGTCGTCCTCGTCCTCTCCCACCCTCCTCGTCCTCTCTCAACCTCCTCTTCCTCTCTCAACCTACTCGTCCTCTCCTATCCTCCTTGTCCTCTCCCGTTCTCGCCCGTCCTCAATCGTTCTCTCCCGTCCTCACCCCTTCTCTCTCGTCCTGCGTGCCCTGATCGTCCTCTCCTTTGGCGTCGTCCGCGTCCTCTAGCGTCGCTCTGCTGCGTTGTCCTGGTGGTCCTCCTCGCTCGCTGTCTTTTGTCCCTCGTTCCGCCTTCTTGATGTCGGCTGTCCAACTGTCCCGCCATCCCCCTTCGAGTCGTCGTGCTGTCCCGCGTTCTCGTCAACACTTCATCCCGCTGTTTGGAAATCTGCCCCCCCCCTCTTCCCAACCTCCCTGTTGCCGCGCTGATCCACCATTTCGTTGTGTTATTGTCCTGTGTTGCCCCACTGCCCACGTGCCCGGCAGCCTTTTTTCCAGCTATCCTGCTGTTCAACTCTCCCGCTAGCTCATCTCCCTGTTCCCTTACCACGCGTCCATTCCCCACCCCCTCCGATTCTCCATCCCATTGTTCTACCGTCGCCTTGCTCTTTCGCCGTTCTGCGTTGCCTGCGGCCCGCTCGCCGTTCCTCGCTGCCCTCCTCTGCCCTCGGCTGCGCCCTCTCGTGTCCCGCTGCCGCCTCCCCTTGTGCGTCGGCCGGAGCGTCAGGCTCGCAGAAATAATTGAAAGAGCGGCGCACGTTGGACAGTTCAATATTTGAAGTTGCCGCGCTCGGAGATTTTGCGATGCACTGCGCGGCAGCGGCGGGGGGGGGCAGCAGGCGGGGCACAATCGAAGCAGTTCCTCTGAACGTGAGGGGAGGGGGCGGGCCGGGCGGGGGGGCGGGGCGGAGGTGAAGCCAAGGGCGAGGGCGAGGGTGGGAACGAGAACGATGACGGGGACTGGGAAGAGAGCCTGGGTGAGGGCAGAGGCTGGATTGGGAGCCGAGAAGGATTGGAAAGTGACCTCTTTCTAAATGCCATAATATTCTAGGGCAGCGCCGAATTTGTTGAGATCCTACGCCATTTTCCATGTCGTAGCCGTTTCTCTCGACAATCACCCTCTTTGTGGAATAGGGATGAACGTTGAGTTGGACTCTTCAGAATAATATAATAAATACACTCGACAGGAAATCGCCTGAAACGAAAAAAATGACGAGTTCAGCATTCACTACGTGAATGCTATAGCCATATTCTGCACGACTTTTGCTGCAAACTACTTGCATGAATCTACGAGATGACGAATAAACATTACATATATTCTTCTGTAAGGAAGAAAACGATAGAATGAGATAAGGGGCGGTTTGTGCCACTACAGCTATATCGTCACGACAGGCAGATTCCCAAAAAAGTGTGAAACATTATTTTCAGCAGATCGCGCAATAGGTGTAGCACGAAATATTCCAATATAATGCCAATAATAGTGTGAAAAGTATTGTTTTCTGAGTAAACACTTAAATTTTAGGCCGCTTCTTTGAACTTTTTCATACACAAGTGTCTTTTAAAACGTAAAGGAAAATCCCTGACGTATCTTATCCGTTCTGATACGTATCTTACATTATTTTTGTTCTGTGATATTTCCACCAACCGTTCCTCACTTTCTTTTAGGACAAACAATTCCTTGTCATTTGCAATTTTGTCTTCATTTGCAATACAAATATCTGTGAAGGTAGATGAGGGTGTCCATTACGACAAATGGACACCTCCATGAAATACATTCCCCATTTAACATTCAAATGTTACACTTGAGACAAATTTAGGCGACTGTAGGTCACTTGCAATGCTTCCTGTCGCCGCACTCACTCGCTATCGAGTCGCAAGTTTCTTCCTTTCTGCGCTCTGTTAGGAATCATTCAACAGAAGGCTTGCAACTGCAGGAAATGTGACTAACTTGTTTAACATCAGGCAGTCTGTGGCGCCGGAATAAACTTCTTAAGGTTGACTGTGGTTTTTATAGATTCCCCTGATCACTCCCAGGTGAATACTGGAAAAATATCGTTACAAAAAGGACAACGAACCACGCACGATTTTCCCTTCCCATCACCTCCCCAATGTAGTCAGGGACGGCGTGCGAGTAATAGAAGACCCGCCGGACATTGTTCTGACAAAGAATACATCCCACACGGGAGTGTATAAGGCTGTTAATCATTGGAGGGAAGGGAAAGACCCAGGCTGAACGAGCGTAGACGCCTGAGCTGGCGTATGCCCTGTGACCTATGGAATCCTATTTATACCGTGACGGTGGGAACATGAGCTTGGTGCGTATACATTGACGGTAACCGCGAGATGTTTGATATATAATCACTAATCGCTAAGTAATTGCTCAGGAAATCCAAGCACTATTAAATATTTAGTGAACTACGTACCTATTCTAGACTGATTTGATTCGATTTATTTTCTTTCTGGCGAAGAAGAGTACAAAATGAACGGGAAAGAACTACGTATGTGGGAGAAGTATAATCTTCGGACATTTCATTCAGCTCCAGAATGTCTTCCCAAGCGTGTTAATGAACATTATGATGAATATGTGTTATTGATGTTAAATGATTAATTATAATTGACGTTCAATTGTAGTAAAAATACCTACACAGCGAGGTTTGCAGCTTTTGAAAAATATAAATTTTTGTTCCCGAGATATAACTTTTTAACATTTGTAGAGGAAGTACGAGTGATTAAAAAGTCGATAAATATGTATTTTGTGCATCATGATTTACTCTTGAATGTTGGCCTCTCAGTGATTTTCCAATCTATTCTATTGTTAATAATTGTATAAAAAGCGCAATAAATTTTGAAAGACATTTAACGGTGAAAATATGTGTATTACAAACTGTACTAGATGTTCACAAAGTTTAATTTAGGTGAAATGTCAAAGAACGAAAAATGTAATCTCCGATTATAATACTATTATTATTTTCATTATAATTTATCATGAAAAATTGTTGATGGTAATATATTCAGATTATATACTATATTTTTTACGTACTGTAAGAGAACGTAACATTGCACGCACACGATAAAGCAAACGTTGATTGTAAAAGAACTTCAGCGGGCTGTCAATACGTTTGCCGAAATTGTCCTTGAGTGAGCTAGCACCTCGTAGACATTTCAGGCACATTTCCAACGTAGTTTTTTTTGTTTTAATTCGTTTCTGCATGCGCGAGCACGGTAATAAAAGTCTCCACACCACTATTATTACGCTTTTGAAAGGATAAAAAGGTAATCTCATTGCGGTGCGGCATAGGAGAAATTTCGCGGAGCAGATAGTCCCCGCGGGCAACACGGGTACAAATTTGATTCTAGCGTGAGCAGCAGCGCAACTGCGACGGTGCGTAAATGAGGGAAAAATGACGCAGGGAGACGCGCTCACTGCGCAACGGACGCTACGCTGGGGCGCTACGCCGGGGCGCTACGCCGGGGCGCTACGCCGGGGCGCTACGCCGGGGCGCTACGCCGGGGCGCTCCCCAGAGGGGGATGCTCCACAAAGGATTGTTAACAAACCTCCTAATTACAGCGCTACCTCTCAGGTGATACGACGGCCCGGCGAGACTAAATGTGTCGCCAATTCAATATGCAGAGCAATTGTCTATACAAACAGGGCGCGTCGGAGTACGCGCATACGAATTTCCAACTACAGTTTCGTACGTAGGGATGTTCTGGGGTCGCGTCTAGAGGGACAAGGATGTTTCAAATCCTGTCGCCTGGATGAGTATCATAACGACCTGCTGTTCTAGTATTATTTATTTATAAGGATTTTTTTATTTACGACAAAAACAGTTAAAAACTGTGTATGACGTGCTTTGGGGGGGGGGAGAAGTTAATTTGAAGCTACATTTATGTCCAAAAGCAAAACAAGGAGCCATCTCAGCATTTGCTCGAGGCTCAGGGAAACTGGACGAAACCTGATCGAGATGGGGGTCATTGACCCAGAAGCTGAAGTACTGTTTTCCTGGATCCTTTATGATATTTACGTTTATTCATTTCGTACGGATGAAGTAGCGGTACCTTGAACACTACGCTACGGACAATTGCTCGATCCATGTTGCTCCATCCTGTCCCATTCTCCCCATCATTTGTGGGATGATAAGCTGATCAGTTACCTGATGACACAGTTCTTACGGCAGTTCTATAGTATAAGAGTATGTAGACGATAGATCAACACTCATATTATCGCCAAATGAAGAAGGATAAGGGTAAGAAAAAGACGAGTAGTATCAATGTTGTGAAAAAAATTTGAGTCGTGAATTTCAGATACAAAAATAACAGAATCATTTTTAAGTATTACAAATATATTTTCTAAGCGGAATGCATTGGAAATAAATATTTCGAAAATACTGAATCTTACGTGTGTTGATGGAATATATTATTCACAATGAAATATAAATATTTAAATTTTAAACAAACATGATTACTAGAACAGGAATTAAAATAGTTTGCGGAATTCAAGACACTGCAAAATTCATACAGTGAAAAGGGGCGAAGTAAAAAAAGAAAGGCACAATTCCAAAATTTGGAGAAAATTGGCGCACCGTGATGTCTGATAATTAATGTTACGTCAATAGTATCGATATCCAACATTTCTCGCCTTTCATTTTGCGGCGCTTACTCAATATTGTGACCGTGTGGTCGTCTGAATGGCCACCGGATGTCCTAGCTTGAATCACGATCCACCACTCGCGACGCCGCCAAGCGGCAGTATCTCACAACTCGGGACAACATGGCCAGACGTTTGAGGACGCACTCGGCGAAAATATGCGACATGCTTCGTTGAACAGCCAGTTAACAGCGAGCGAAGCTGTGCGTCACAACAAGTAGTGGCGCGGCACATCCGAAGACGGTTGAATCTTCCTTTCCTGTGCCGGCGATTGAGGCGGACGTACAGTCGTTTATGTGATATCGACGTCACAACATTGTACGCACGTTCCGAAAGGGTAATAGTAGCCATCCATGGATACACTCATCATTAGAGCTCTAAACAGAGATATTGAACTTCTCGTCGTAATCTGATATAATAGTGAATGTAATACATTAACATGTGTGTCGTCTATTTTATCTTGTGTGCGTAGGAATACAAAATCGCACAACTTTCGCCAGGTAACTCGACTTCGCTTCGAACTAATACTAATGGGCTGTTTTGTCCCTTTTCGTAGAACCGCGGTAATTCGAACTACCGGGTGTGGTCTGCTCGGATTCGGATATGTTCAGATTATCCGAAAACTATATACTGTACATATACAAATACATCAGTAGGATTACCAGACACAGTGCAACGTAGCGGGCGATGTGAGACAATGGCAACGTAGCGTAAAGATCGTATAATCAAACAGATTTCGTTTCTTACCGCAAAAAAAGGATTACCGATTTTGCAAGTTCCTGTAAGTGAAAATTACTGCTACATAAACGTATGCTGTACACCGTAGTTACCACTTCAATAAAAGTTTCACTTCACGTGTTTCAACAATTAGTTGTCCAGTTGTACAGTAATTATTAAAGCCTTTCTTTACACTGCAAATAAGTATTTTATTTACTTTGTTTATATTTCCTCCATCCCAAATTTTGTTCGGATTTTCCGAAATTTTGGATTAGAGGGGTTCGGATTAGCGGGGTTCGGATTAGCGGGGTTCGGATTAGCTGGGTTTGAGTGTATTCATCTATCTCTCCAAATAATCTATTTTTTCCGTACGCATCCCCTGCTTAAAATACGCCGCGAATAATGTGTACATCGTGTGGCTCACTCTGAAGCGCGAACCGTCGAGAAAGGAAGGAGGTCGTTGCACCGGCCAGCAACCGACGCCGCAAACAGTAGGGGTGTTGTGAAAGAGCACACTTCCAGAGTCAACCCTTCCAAGCTTCTCCGTATGTACGAAACCATATCCCTTTCTCACAGGTCAATGTACCACAGAAAGAGAAATTCAGTTTAAGGGGGAACGCTCGACTTGGCCAGAGCGCACGTTTCCTCGCGTCCAAGATCAGGTAAGGATCATTACACTGTCAGAAATTACATTTAATTTAATGTGGATTAATCACTACTGTACATTAAGAGGATATTAATGTATTTGTACATTAACTTAAATGCGTAAATGAAAATCAATGTACATTTAATGTACAACAGTATATTAAACTCAATGTATCTTGTACATTAATATGAGATTAACATACACGTAATTCTACATTAAATTTAATGTATCTTGTACACTAATATGAGATTAATATACTTGTACTTCTACATTTAATTTAATGATTACAATAAAATCAATGTAGATTTAATGTATGACTGCACATGAAATGTATCTTGTACATTAAAACTAGATGAATATATTTGAACATTAAAATTAATGCTTAAATTAAAAATCACGCAGATTTGAAATATAATTATGGAACATACAGAACATCGTTATTGTTTTTAAAAACTTCCACACACAACAACCTTTATTTTATTCCATTATTTTGACTAACGTAGAATAAATTTATAATATAATTTTTATTAAAGCATTGAATTTTATTCTGTACAATAATTTATCATTTTTTCCACGAAACCATTTAGTTTAACATTGAATTTAAACATTCACTATTCACAGTTGTACTGCGTTTTTGCAGTTCTTCTGATGTGGGATCTCGGCTGGCTTTATTTTGGGACCGGTTTAGGGAATTCCGAACTCTTCCGGTCCCTTGCAGGTAAGACAAAGGTAGACAAGTTTTCCAGCCTGCGTATTTCAATTCAATAATATTTGGTATGCAAGTTAATGATTATTTATGCACCAACGGCACTATAAGAGTTCTATAGATTCTAGCAACAAAAAACCATGTCGTGTTCGGAGTAGAAGAATAACTTATAATACGTTTTTTAAACGCCTATCCGTCTCTGTATAACACACGTAACCGTAAGTGTTTTCTACAAAAATGGACAAAGCTGTTCGATCTTGACGTTGCGGCCCCTCTAAACTGAAACAGGTCTTTTAATTCTTTTTGAAGGGGTACTCTAATTTCCCATCGACAATTTCTCGACAGTGTTTTAAACATGTTCCAAATTTGTTCTTATTTGTTTTTGAAAAACGCTTATAAAATTTATGTCCGATTATCAATGGACTCTAAAATTGCAAAAGTTAAAAATATTATCGTAAGCCTGCTACAGCTACATTACTGAGGATGATTTTTTAATGAAAGTTATTCAAAATTAAATCTTTATCACTTTTGTTTGAAAATATGCGTAGGTTTTGCGTAATTTTGAGCGAAATAGTAGCAATAAAGAAACCTAAAGAATTTCCTTGAGAACTGGGTTCGAATGTTCCTTGAATTAAGTAGTTTTTCTTAATAATATGGTGTTGGTTATATTTTTATTAAAACTGTTAAAATTTCAAAAATTGAAAAAGTTCAAATTTCCTTCAAGTTCAAAATATAGCCACAGCAATTGTTTTATATATTGAAAATGTTTTTGCGTGTTCAACTTGTATTATATCGAATCGTAATATTACTCAATCGTTAAAGATAAAATACGAGGCATATGTGTCATTAGTTTCTGTTTCTGGGGAAGTGAGCAACACCTCAATTTTTGGTAATCTTCTTAGAATATATTATATCCCAATTTTCACAGAATTTAAAAAAATGTGAGTGTGGTACACACAGCGGTTCCGTGAGGAACTACTTAAAGACAAATACAGTTTTTAACTGTTTTCACACACAGTTTTAACTGTTTTGGACGTAAATAAAAAAATAGAACTGATTTCAATAGGTGATTATTTATAGTAATAAATAAACATCAATTTTACTCACATCCTCATCCATGTATTTAAAGAACGAACGAAGAGCATTCATTAACGATTAAGCATTATTTTATGGCGACAGACAGGTCACTGAGAACAGCATCTAATTCAAAAATAGTTATTGACAACAAAATTATATTGAATCGTTATTTACGCAGCAAAAACGAGTTGCCTATTTAGCATGTCATACGGATTTGTTAGAAACCGAGAAAATTCTGGAATCATTGAGATCTTAAAAATGTCGAGTATATAGAATATGTCCGTAACACTGAATTACGCATGATATATTATTTTATCTTAAAAATAATCCACATATAAGTGATCTTAGATTCAGAAAATCGTTAAGACGCTTACAAATATTAAACTGGTATTGCAAAGTAATAAATGTTTAGTCTAATGAATCAGTAATAAAAATATGATACACGTTCTACGTTTTGTTTGGAAACACGAAACAAACCGAAGGACAAAGGTAAACTCTGAGGACGTACATGCCAAAAGATGAATCACACAGAATGTGAACTTCCACGCCACTGGCAAACGGCGGGAACGCGCAGAAACGAGGCGTCTGATAGGTGGCCTGATCGGCTTCGGAAATTGCGGGGAAGGCGTGACAAGGCGGCCCCGGTCGCCGGCAAGCGCCGCGGGGGCGGGGGTCAGCACCTACAGCCGCGTTGACAGCGCAATGCCTCATCCGGGCGTCGAGTGAACGAACGCAAACGAGTGCGCGCCTGCCTAATGTGTCTGGCTGCGCGAGGACAGCGAGGGCGGTGTGAGGACGGCGCAGCCCGTTGCATTCTTGCAACACATAGTCCCCCCCCCATGCCCACGCCCACGCCGTCGCCCTCGGTCTCCGGGCAGAGTGGGCATGGGGCAGGGAAGAACTTTGGCTGCGCGAGGACAGTGAGGGCGGTGTGAGGACGGCGCAGCCCATTGCCTTCTTGCAACCCATAGTCCCCCCATGCCCACGCCCACGCCGTCGCCCTCGGCCTCCGGGCAGAGTGGGCATGGGGCAGGGAAGAACTCTGTCTGGCTGCGCGAGGACAGCGAGGGCGGTGTGAGGACGGCGCAGCCCGTTGCCTTCTTGCAACACATAGTCCCCCCATGCCCACGCCCACGCCGACGCCCTCGCCCTCCGGGCAGAGTGTGCATGGGGCAGGGAAGAACTCTGTCTGGCTGCGCGAGGACAGTGAGGGCGGTGTGAGGACGGCGCAACCCATTGCCTTCTTGCAACACATAGTCCCCCCATGACCACGCCCGAGTGGGCATGGGGCAGGGAAGAACGAAGACGTGCGGGTTACGGGGTGGTTTGGCAGCGGCGGAATTTGATCGAGATGCAACGACAAGGCGATGGACTGGAAGGTGGTAATGAGGTGGTGGCTTCCCTGCAGGGAGGCCAGGGGAAGAGAAAGGGTAGTGAGGGGGAGAAGAAGGGGTGGAGAGGGAGGAGAGCAAATGGGCAGGAGAGGGGAGGAGAACGGGCGGAGAAGCAAACGAGAGAGGAGAATAATCGGAGAGGGGGATGACAGGGAGAGAACGGGGAGGAGTGGGGGCGAGTGTGCGGAAAAGAGGCGAGGGCGATTTGGGAATGTAAGATGACAGGGAGTGCAAGAAACAACGCAGGCGAAGAGGGATGAGAGAGAGCAATGGGACAGTGTAAGAACAGGGGGGTAGTGAGCAGGTCAAGGGAACAGGATGGAAACGGAACACTGTAAGGGGAGAGGGTGAGAGAGGCAGACGGTATAAGGGATTTGCAAGTGCCTCGGACAAAGTAGGAC
>BOPP01000086.1:3535027-3558254 GCA_017312745.1 Gryllus bimaculatus | reverse complement strand
CGGGGGGGGGAGGGGCGGCGGGGTTCAGGCTTGCTCCTTCCTTCCGCAGTGTTTGTCGGAGAGACGGCGATATGAATTATTGCTCGGTGATTTTCTGCGAGATAATTTCCGAATTTTCTACCGCCCACACAAGAAACGGCGACGATCGTGTCCGCGTCCCAAATGCCAACAAACGAGTTGTTTTTTTTGTTTTTTTCAAAAACCGGTGAACTCCATGTTTTTGTTTCGCTATTATTTGTGACGTTCGCAACTCTTTAGCGAATGTGGATGAGAAAGGCACTTTCGATTGCAAGGGTAGCTATAGTGTGTGTTTTCAATTGTATTTTTTATATCTATACGTAAAGTATTATCTGCGAGTAAAGTAATAAAAATTAACAAATTAATAAGAAAAATTGGAGTTGCAGTACATAAATGACGCATACATATTAATTTATGTGGTGTAAAATTCTTATACCTACTTTTGTATCCTCTGGAAATGAAGCAATTAAAAACCTAAATTCCGCACGCAGGTTATTGTATATAATTGTCCACACTTAGAAAATTACATTCTATCACATACAATTCAATTTCTTTTTATGTGTACCAAATTAGTTTTTAGATATTCAGTAAATCATGGACATCTTCCTTTAGATCGAACTTGAAATTATATAAAAAAATCTGTTACATATATCTCTAACGTCTAAAGCTCGCAGAAACTGGAAGAAACCTCAGCCTACCTTGAGAAATGTAACTACAGTTATGTTAGATAGCAAGGAACTCAGGAATATTCCAAAAACAATCAAAAAGTTTCAATTTTTGTTCCATCAATGTAAATATTTGATTGAGTTATTCTGCCTATTCTCATATTCCACATCATTGCTTACAACACAGATGTGATGCGTCACGAAGGTTCCAAGAAAGGGAAGGCCCGCCCTGAAGTATTTGCTATCCAGGTTTTGCGTTATGGAATAGAAACATTTTCATAATCTTGGTATGTCAAAACCTGTTGGACTGTGTCTGTATGTATGTACTTGGCGCGAAACCCATGAACGAGCTTAGGCCTACCGCCAACGACCCTGCCTAGCGGCCATGGGTTCAGTACGTGTGGTTAGCACGTAGACATCCCCACGCCGTATTCCGGTCTTCTCAACCTGAGAAGTAAATTTTCTCACCTTCACACTGCAACATATACTGGGACATAGCAAGGAAAACGCACACTATAATCTTCACACGGCTGGTAGTCGATCCCGGGGCAGCGTAGTGAAAAGCAAGCACGTTCACCAAGAAAGCTCCCGTCTGGTCTCTCGAAATTTCAGGTAAAGCAGTCGACAAAATTATGTGTATGTGTGTGTGTGTGTGTGTGTGTGTGTGTGTCCGTGTGTGTGAGAGAGAGCGTGTGCGCGTGGGTGCGTGTGTGTATTTGAGAAATGGGTTAGCGAAATAAGGAAGGAAAGCTCGCGCGTGGTTCGAGGCCCGTTTGTTAGGGCACTGCTGCGGCATTCGCCTGTTGTTGATGGGAAAAACCACTGGATAAACCTATCGATCAAAGCAGAAGGCCGCTAGAATTTTCCCGCAGACAGCGACTGAACTCGACCCAGCTTTCTAGCTAGTCAAATTAATTAAATTATTAAGACATTTAGAAGCGTTCCTCAGAAGAGGGTGTGAATGTCTGGCGGCTTTTTATTGATAATTCTATTTATTCGAACTGCTCAACCATCATTTACAACTTAATTTCTGCATAAATTATATATCAACTGAAACAATTTCTGGTTAAATAGTTTTAAATTTACTAATGAGTTAAATGGTTAATTTGACAACATTTGAAAGGACGGACAGCACCGGACATTTCACTGCGGATTTTGTAACTCACATCCCAATTTATTTTCCTAAAAATGGTAACTCACTGAGCAGCATTCTAATGTACGCGCCCCAAACATCCAGTTGCGACCATTGGATTACATTAACGATTTACGGATATAATTTTTCACTTTCGAAAAAATAACATTTACCATTTTTTCACAATCAAGCCAATTAGACACTCCATTGCAATGCTGTTTATTGCAAATTGAACCATGTAATTCGATTTTCTCCCTTTCGCCACATATTTTTACTAACGCAATTTTAATTTTTTTAACTTATGAAGTTGTTTTTACTCTTTGATATCTTATATCATTGAGAGAAATGTGATTCCATGAATTAAATGGTTCACTGTCAAGGCTATAAGTTATATGTGAGTAAACATACGTACATAGTACGAGTACATGCATGAAGTGAATAACAGGGTGAACAAGGCTTTATGCTAGTCTACATATAAACGTTGTGTACCCACGTATAAAGTTGGTACATAGGTTATGTTTCCTAATTTCTCATAGGCTATAATTCCGTAGGCCTTCAGCCTAACTCAAAAGTACTAGGTAGTTTATATTTAGAATCAATGGCCTGCAGAGTAAAACTAGTAACGCTACAACAGTATTATTATTATCGAATTATTTCTAAGTTTTGCAAATGTTTGAAAATTTACAAATCAAAGAAAATGAGACACGCCTCTTCTATCTGTGGAAGAAAATGGAAAAAAAATTTAGAGGATATTTTGAGAAAATATTTTTTTATATAAAATATTAATTTATAATATATAAAATATATAGTATAATATATATAATATAAAATATTATAAATTAATATTAATATATAATATATAAATTATTATTTAATACATTTTTTATAAATTGCATTTATTGCAAGCCCAAATAATGCAAAAAATATTTGCTTTTCCAAAAGATTGTACGTGATCTTTTTTAAATGAGCTGATGTTTTGGAAGAGATTGTCTAAAACAAAAATTTCTACCTTCAATTTTGTAGTTTTGAAGTGGCAACATTCTCGCCATTAGCCAAAAATGGAACTAGCACTAGATTTTTTACCTTATCTTGATACATGCAAGGTGAAACAATTGGTGCTGTACTAAATGAGGATCTGGGGTGGGCAGAACACTACATTTTGTTATTTTGTTGTGAAAAAGGCGTGGAAGACATTTCACTTTGTGATCGGAGTGCTTAGAAAAGGAAGTAGAATATCAAGGGAATTAGGATACATATCTCTAGTACGGCCGATATTGGAAAATGCCAGCATATATTGGGACCCATATCGTTTAGGGCAAATAAAATCTCTCTAAAAAGTCCAAAGATATGCCGCAAATTTGTTAGGAGGAGACATTCTAATTCTGAATTTATATCTTGGAAACCATGGAAAACCGCAGAGAGAAATCGCTTCTTTGTGCGTTATTCAAATCAATACGAGGTGATCGACTCTGGGGGGAAGTGCGTGCAAGATTATCACAACCCACATACGTCTCGCGGAAGGTTCATGGTTCTAAAATTCGACAAAGAAAAGAGAGTACCAATGTAAGTAAATTCTCATTTGTAAATAGAACAATACAAAATTGTAATGAATTACCAGCAAGAGTGCTGGAGACTTCACGCAGAATGTCAATTTTTTTAAAATGAGATGAAATAAATTGTATTTTTGAGAATATGTAAACATATATTTTTTAAATTATTATTTTATGTGAGCTTTAGCATGATAGGTTTAATAAACTAATATTGAAAAATTGTATTAAGTAATATGTAAATATTGTGAAGTTCCTTTGATTGGTGTTTGATTTTGTGTTGTGTATTTGTAGTAAGTAGTTAGAAAACGCTACCAACGGAAATGTTCGCAGTATTCCTCTGTAGAAAAATAAATATTCTATTCTATTTTATTCTTTTAAAGAAAATATTGTTTAAAAAGATTTTAAATTCCTACATATCGCGCAAAATTACGCCAAAGTTACTCATATTTTCGAAACATTGAACAACTTATTGCAAGATCTGATTTTAAGGAACAGATTTCATTAAGAAAAAAAAAATATCTTCAATATTGTAGTTGTTAGAAATTCCCCCAAAAAATTGCTTTTGCAATTTTCGCAAAATCTGGAATTTCAAAGAACATGAGACATGTACCATTCTCGTAAGCGTCCTTTACGCCATCGGAGGACGTTTAATAAAAGCAATTTTTAATAACATTTTGAAAATGTTTCCGAGGGTTTATGTAATGTAGACTCGAAAATTAAAATATCCGGTGGAATGTTCCAAAGCCTCAGGATCATTCAGATCGATCGGGGAATATGAATTTTGGGGAAAATCTGCAGAACGGGTTAGGTGCTAACGTTGACCGCAGACGAAGGGACGGACGGACGATCGGACGATCGGACAGACAGACCAATCGACGGACAGAGAGATCGACAGACTCACGTTTTACCGTCAATAGATTTTCGATATCAAGGACCCATAGAACATAAATTCTGGCTACATCACATGTTAGAGACAGTAATTTAATAGACATAGCTACGGGAGTTTTTCTGCCGAAAATTCGCTGATTTCCGGCGAACAATTATATAGCTTTCTCTTCTTATGAAGTAAGGATGAAAAGTAAAAGTATCCTATGCCTACGCAAAAGCCAACAAAGTGATGAGATTTTTGCTCAAAAGTTCAGACTGTTTGATTACTCAGAGTGTGATACGCACCTGATGCAAATCGTCTTCTCAGATATACTGAAAGACGTATAAAGCGGATGTTCATTATCAAATGTAGATGGATCATGTTTTCGCCCATTCAATTTTGAGGTAAATTTGCTCACAGTTTTCAACAACTGAAGGGAAGTGTTCGGCAATTAGTAAGAAACATGGAGTGTTCAATTTTTAAAGATTTTTTTGTAATTTTTATAATTAAAAGGTTATATTTAAAATATATATAAATTACAGTAATTTTTTAGTGTTATGATAGCGGAAAATGTTATAAACCTCAAGTTGTTTTCAGAAGAAAGGGATTGAACGAGAATTGCTTAACGTACTTTTGGTGCAATACTTTAAGAGCCATTACTTCTGAATCCCTAGTTGACGTCCGTTGTCACGCTGAAGCACCAGCGCACTCAATGTTTCACGCATGGCCTTGCTCTTCACGAAATTTCAAGAACCCCACGTGCAAAATTGCGCGGAAGGGGTTTAAAATTAAGCTAGATGTACTTTGTGTGTTTCTATCCTGCATTCCCTTCTTAGAATTTTTAAGCGATCGGATAAGAAAAACTAAAGTGATATCAGAAAATTTGATGTAATCGATTCAGAAGTATTTGGATTTCTCCACTCTAAGAGAAGTTTGGAGAAATAAGATTTTCTAAAGTGGTTTATGAATATTCCAACAATTATCGGTTTATTTGCGAAAATACGCTAATATCGCTTTACAAATCACTGCGAATTGTACAAATAACTTTTAATTTGGATCTCGCTTTACAATGCATTTGTATGTTTGAGTCATCTTCGTTGAAGAAAATGATAATCTATTTATATTTACAATGAAGGCTAATGTATAAGTGAAGAGACCAAACTAATATGCATCCAAGAACACAAATGTTGCTATTCGCGAATTCTATATTTACGTTGTAACTGAATTTTCATTTGGAAAACTACTAGATATCAACATCAACGTCATCAACAACATCAAAGATATATAGGATGTGTATTCTAATGAGGCATGGCAATCTCTATGTTAGATCCTCTATACTACGAGACAGGGAGGCCTGCAGCCACATCCGTCCGTGTACTAAGACATTATTTCTATAAGGAAAGGCATATTCAAAATTTACACACCAACACTGTTTACACATGAGGTTTTTTCCATTCCATAAATGTACTACATGGAATGAATTTGTTTAATCCCTTCAAAACGATGAAGTATCAATTAAAGATATTCTGCTCTGAACACCCTCCATGAATGAGGGTGTTACCAAGAAATATCTGTAAGACGGCCCAACACACCAATCAAATTCGTTACTGAATATAATTATTTGTTTACTATTTTTCCAACCAACTTTCGTCGTTCAGTATAATAAATTATTTTTTGCTAATGATATTAAAAGCTAAAATGGTAATGGCATTTATGAAAGAGTTTAAAAAATCAATAAATGCTTGTGGTCACAGAAATTATGAAATACGATTCGCATCAATAAAATACCGGACGCTCTCCTGGAAAATTGAATTCTAGGAATGAAGAACAGATTCATTAATGTTTCCGTCCGGTGGGGCTAATACCATCCATAAACTGCCCACACGCTTTGTACTCTGGCGGGGACGTAGAATAAGTGGTAGTATTATTTGAAATCAGGAAATGGGTTTTGAGAGCGCAAGTCTTTTTGTCAAAGCAAAAGCTGTGAATGTGTATAAAGGTGCTGTAAATGCAGATTGAAAATGCGCGTAAATATAAAACTAAAACTGCTCGGTGCGATATTATTTCTGAACACGTTAGACGTCCATTTACGTATACCATTACTGCACAACGCGAAATTTCAGCCTGTGTATAAACTCACTCAAATTTCTCGGCCTGCAGGCAAAACACAGCCATTTTTATGAAACAATGTACAAACCGGTGAAATAATATGTCATTTATAGATTACGTTTACTTATGTTATTCGCGAAACGTGCGTCATATATTCATAGATGGTTTGTTTCTGTGTTTATATTTGACATCACATACTACATTACCACATATATTATACACTTTCAATTCCGAATCCGGGTGTGTGTGTAAGTAGCTATACGTAGGAGTTGTTGACGTAAAATTGTAGATTCGATTTCTATTCGTACGTCCATGCAAATTAGTTCTCTATTACTTTGGAGTGTACATTTCTAGTTTAACAACTTTCATTCACACTTGTTACTAGCGTTGTTAATAATGCAACTACCCTGTAAAATAGAGTAGTAGGTATCATGGAAGACAAGAACACGTACGCAGATTACACTTCACCCGCATAAAACAGACATATTTCATTGTTTTTTACTGTATTTACTACCTTTGATATTTTTTGTATTGGCTCGAAAAGAAAATTATTTTAATTCCTACCCATGTTTTCTTAAGCATTCATTTTTCTAGACGCGAAAGAAGAGGGTAGATAGTTCGTCAGCAATATCATAAAATCGAATTTGTCGAATCATAAAATCGAGATTGGAACAGTTTACCTGCTGCAGTTTTCAAAGCTTTTCCTCTCAGTGTCCGAAGTTTTAGAAACAAGTTAGAACAAGATGATAGTAACAGATATTAAATGAATGAGTGCTGTGTAGAGCGGTGAAGTGCTGTGAAGTGCTGGTCAGTGGAATTCCAAGTAAAAAAGTGAAGTGCGGTGAACGCGATCATTATTATTATTATTATTATTATTATTATTATTATTATTATTATTATTATTATTATTATTATTATTATTATCATTAGTATTATTATTCATGTAAGTGTTGTAATTTTTGCAATTATTGTCACTTCACTGCCACCGGGTCATACCCAATTGCAGTTCTAATAAATGTAATGTAATATCAAGTGAGCAGAGGCGTCTTACCTGACACTCGTAGGTGCCGTTGTCGCGCTTCTGCACGTACTTGATCTGCAGCGTCCAGTCGTCGGAGCCCTCTGCGTGCAGCACCTGGAAGCGCTCGTCGTTGGTGTAGGTGAACATCCCGGAGGTGAGGATGTGCCAGTCTCGGCGGCGCACCCACGAGATCTGCAACGAAGCAGACAAGCGTCACCACCACGCGCTGCCAACCGTACACGTCGTGGAACAGCTTCCAACAGCGATATATCGATACATCCACGTTCTCCTATCAAGTACCGGTTCTACCGATACCGATTGATTATTTCACAATAATGTAATAGAAAATTGCATGCATTTTGCTGCACATTCAACCATTTATGAACATGTTCATAATGAGCAATATTACACTTTTCGATACTCCTAAAACCGTTCAATTTACTGCAATTTAAAACACTTCAGAACATATGTTCAGAATGTCTATTGCCACAATTCGAATTTATTTTCCACACATTCATATTCTACCATAAGTATTTGTGGAAAGAGGTATTTAAGTTTTGTGACAATAATTCTGAAAATCCTGACATAAATATCCTGGAATAATAGTATGACAGTAATATATAATAATATATGTATGCTGGTACGGGAGAGATGTGCCAAGCAGGACGAATCCCCATCACCGTATCTAGAATATTTGGCCAGCTTGATCCCTCCTTCCGTCACACATCCCTCTTTTCGTCACATAGAAACTGAGAAAATTGTGTTAGAAAGCTACACATATATTTTTGCCCCTACCGGGAATCAAACCACGATCGTACCACGAAAATACACATAATACTACATTAATAGTTCCAAATTAGAACCGGAGTACCATCTGAAATAATGAGTTACCGATCGTTTCGCTATCGTTCATGATGCTGTCTTTGTTTCAAACATGTAACTATTTTGGCGAATTGTGTTCATACAGGGTTTTGCGTAATGAAAGAGTTAATATTTTATGAGACGGAATAAATGTTAGTTGTTGTACAGTAAAAAGACAATCTCAAATATCTTTACTTTAATTTTCAGCTCAATTGCGAAATATTTAAGGTACACTGTTTTTCACACAATTATTTCATCTACTAAGCTTTTATTTACAAAAACCTTTGATTTGTAAATGACAGGTCCGCAGGTTCGTTGCGCAGTCCATGTTCTCTTGATGGTCGTAACAGGAAATCAAAATTTATTTGCAGAAAATACAATATGAACTTTTAACCTGCAAGTTTCGTGCATTTCCACTGTGTCTGAGGACATGAAAGGGATGTGTAATTTTATTTGCTCCTGGCACTTGTCCTTACGTGATGTGTTATTTGTAGGCTATAATATCGTCTGCCCTCGACGTGTTGAGAGCTGCGAAGTTTTCTGCCTTCGGCGAATGCAACTCAACGCGCTCATCAAGACCAGGCTATGTCAGCCCGTGCGCTCCGCTGCTGGAACGCAAGTGTATCCCTTGCATAGCGACCGCTAAATTGGACGGCGGATTTGGCGGAAACTATAAGTAAAAAAAGAGCGTTTCTTCGTAATATACTAACTAAATTACACAATTAACACTATAACTAAATATTTTTGAAAAATATTTCAAAAAAACACTTTATGCACTAATGGGTTAACGTTAAAAAGAGATTGATTTTTCAGGAGGTTAAATAACGAATTATAATGTCTCTTTGATAAATCTATTAAAAACAAAAATGCTTTATATACGCCTATAAATGTATGCCAATCAAACGAGCAAGATTTTGTAGAGTAAAGGTTGCGTTTCACGATACGGTATGAGACCATGCTCTAGAGAAAAATGAAGTATACGCAGTTTTTTCTGTATAGAAACTGAATAAACGGATTTTTTTCATGGCCTGATTGCGTTCTCTGAGAGTAGCTACTGAGCACCATCATCAGAGGCGTCTTTGGCAGCAAAGCATCGCGCTGTCGATATTGAATGTGTAGTGGGTTTTCGAGGCGCAAATTGAGGTAAGCAAATGAGATTTTTTTATCTCGTCGACGTGGAAAAGAATTTTTCAATCAATGCTACTGTCACCACTGTCGAGATGATTGCAACTGGATTTTAGAAATACGAAAAAAAAACTGTATCCTTTAATTTGAAAACACAAGACCAAATGCGTCTGGAAAGTAAATGATTTTCTTTACAGTGTATTTGGGAATGTATACTAACACAATAACAACGAAAAGATTTGATAGGTTTTTAGAAATGTGAGGGATCACTTTTCACAAGATTACTTTTGTCGACACTGCGTTTTGTCAACACTGCGCATCATTTCAATATCGGTGACTTGCTCAAGAGGGCATATAATTGAGAGTATAATATGGGCACGTAACTTTATAATTTAACTTTTAATAACTTTAACTTTCGTGGAAATGTTTAATTATTTGCATTATGATTGAGAGACATTATTATTGCAATGAAAATAGCATCTCGAGTTATGCAGGTAGACCAAGATAACCCTGAATTAATTTTGTAAATTTTAGGCACGAACTGCAATGCAATTAGTATACCTCTTCGTCCGCCCCGATCGTCAGATATTATAAATTTTTTTCAATAATTCTTGAAGTGTCAATACGTAATCCAGTCGTAAAAGTGTCTCGAATTACATTACTATTTTAAGACATTCAAGAAAAAAGGTACATTTACAGAAGTTGATAAATATCCCAAAATTGCAATGAAATGAAATCTCCAAAAATTGCAAAATGAAATGGGATGTTAGAGATATTTCTGTTAAATTCACGTTTTTACCAGAATAATGATGAATGAATCAAATCCTACAGACGCAACGCGTCTCCTAACTCCTTAAGGAGTGTTGAGCGCACTGTGGAGTAACCCTCCGTTAATTTTATTTCTAGTAATCCTCCGTTAGTAATCATTCAGCATCCTCTAGTGGCCGCTGGGTAGTCAAGTCACGTCTGTCGCAGTCAAGTCAGGGAATCGCCTATAGGTAGCGTCTTCGAGCTCGCGTCTCGCACGCGCCTTGCGTCATCTATCCATCGGTCAGAATTGGGAAGGAATAAGGATAGCGATAAGGGTTAGAACGCTTCACAGTGGTTGGGCCCCTGTGAAGCATGCAAACTCGCTTTGTCGTAGCAAATTTAAAATAGGTTCTCCGAGTATCCTAAGGAATCCAGCCTGGAACGTCAGTGGTGAAAGGAAGGTGACTTCACCACTGAGCATATAAAATGAATAAGAACAAAAGTTCAGACGCAATTATTGATCTTAATATCCGTTCTAGAGATTATTTATATAATGTACTGAGCCTCTGAAAATAAGCAAATTTGAATAAAAGAACACAAAAGAAAATTGACCATTTGTAAGTATCCAGTGAAAATTGTGAAGTCTGGCTACGGTTTGTACCTCTCAGTTAAATCTAATATGCAAAGATTTACAGCAATTTTAAGGGACTTAAATGCGTTTTATTAGGGAGAGAAACAAATTGGAAACAGAGAACACAGAACAAATAAATGTGATTGTCATTATTCCCTCTTAGTTATGGTTTACCGCAGGATACATTTATGTTTTTACTTAATTAGTCCTCACATCGGTATTAAATTTAATTATATACATTTTTCTACCTCCGTGTTCAATGTAGAAAATTGCTATATTATCTGCCAAGTAGCCATTTCTTGAATTTCAAACTTTTTTGTATTTTTTAAAGCATTAAATAATGATTTTAATTTTATACATTAGGAAACTCAATATAACGTTATTAGTAAATTAAATTCTTTTACGCGGATAGAAGGTGTAATACGTCTATCGATACTGAAAAAACTGTCGTCGTACCTTCTGTGTACATGCTGCAACAGAATCGCGAATTCTTGGCAAAGCGTCAGATAGAGAGGAAACTATTTGTGGTAGAGAGAGCGAAACGTCACGTAGAAGACTTTTGAGTCTCGTTAACGAGGAAAAAGCAGGAACAAGGCGCCGTGAAAAGCAAGAGAGAAACGACAGAAGGGTTTTTAACGTGCTACGTCGGTGCTGGGAATTGCGGAGAAATTCCCAAAACATTACAGTGAGACTGTGTGTCACGCCACTCCACAAAATAATCAGTTAATGGTCAAGTTCTCATAGGAGAGTCGTCCCGGCGGTCGTTGCAATGTAATAAAAGACCATGTCAAAACAGGAGGACGCCGAATTAGCGAGCAGGGACGTGATATGGAGCAGGGAGGAAGATCGGTGCAAAGAGTGAGCAGTCATCACAAAGGATGGATCTGAGCGATTGTCTCTGAGCAAGAAAACATTTCTTTGTACCTTTACCGTTTTCTTTTATATTTTTTGTGAAAAACTTGATTAAACGTTCGTTATTGTCTCGACAGAGCACTGCGTGTTTCGTTTCGTCAGAAATAGTGTGTCGAGTTCGTGAGGCGAACCGGCGAAATTCAAGATTGTTATAAGCGCTTGCAATTCATAGAGTATTTATTATACTATAACAAACGATGTGTAAATAAAAGACGAAATCTTGGGAAAATGCAAAAATCACCAACAGCAACGTGAGCGGAAACTGAGATCGTCAGATTGCCGTCTGCCACCCTACCGAATGCAGAACCGGTTGCGTGTAGCGCAGCGAAATTAATGAAGTGTGAAATACCATAACCCATGCATAAGTAAACTATACTGGTTTGTATATTAGTTGCTGGCAAAAATACGATTTCCTTTTTCGAATACTGTTATTTGAGTCTATTAGTATTTTTATTCAACTAATACACATATCACTTTCGTACAAATCGGTAAAAAAATTGGATACGGTTGAATGATCATTGGGAAATCAGCCTAGGAGTCGCTACCATTGATTTGTGATACTTCTATTGTAAGTCTGCTCGGGTATGTAGATTACCATTTGTAATTTGTTTGCAATGCACTGAAAATTCATTAACGTTATGGCAGACGCAGTTTTAAACAAATTAAATCATTTTTCACTATACTGTTGTCTTGTTTGATAGACAAAAATATAAATATCGATTTGTACTGGATGTTTAGTAACATTGCTGTGCTCTTAATAAAAAACGCAATAAAAAACAATTTAGAACAAGTAGGTGTAAGGTATCAGTTAAGAAATGAGTTCTAAAAATCCCGAGAAGTGAATGTACATGCAATGGGAATTAGTAATTATCCTTTCAAATGACTTCTTGTGGTGTGGCTGGTCTATTTGGTCTAAATCTATTTGGTCGATTTACGTTTAAATTATTCAGCAAAAGTGATACATTTGTGTACAAATAATGTACGTTAATGAGAATTCATTTAAGGGAGATGAAACTATTTTATTTTTAAACATAAAAGGATAGTGTTCAACAATAAATTAATAATTCTAATTTTGAATTTTTTCCTTATGATAATTACTACTGCTGGAAGATAGTTGTTTTTGAGTTGAAAAACTACAATAATAACACACACCTTCACATTCTTTGAACCTCTGTAATAAAGAAAATCTATACTTTCCCTAATAGTGATAGGTTAATAAGAAACATATAATACGTAGGTTCTCTAAAACGTCCAACCGTATAATATTTAGTTTGTGTACCGCATTATATTTTTTGCAAAGGAACGGCAATAATTATCTCGCAGGGAACATCTTATATAAAAGAGTAAATTCAGGACTGCAATAAGGAGTAATAAGAAAAAATGAAATGGGGCAGGCAAGATGCGGCGGCAGCGAGTGAGTGCGCCGGCGAGGACGCGGACGCAGACGAGACCGAGGACGAGGTCGAGGACGAGGTCGATGGGCGAGGACACTCCAACTCCACAGAGAGAGAGAAAGAAAGAGAGAGAGAGAGAGAGAGAGAGAGAGAGAGAGAGATGACGTGCAACTCCGTTCCGGGGAAGAGGACGGGACGGGGCGAGGCAGGAACAGACGGAACGAGGACGCGCTCAGGGAGCGCACAGAGGGCGTGGACTACGGCGGGTGGGGAGGGGCGGGTGAGAGCTTGGGCAAAGAGTGTGGGCGACGGCGAGGGAGAAGACGTGAGAAGGGGTGGAGGAGAGCGAGGGCGTGGGTGAGATTGAGAGTGTGAGGTAGGGAGCGGACGAGGGCGACAGCGAGAGCGAGAGCACGGGAGCGGACGTGGCGGTCGGGCGACGCGACACGGACAGTTGAACGCGCCCTCGCGGCCAAGAGAAGAAGTGCAGCTTCCGCCCCGACGTCGGGGCATCTGCCCTTCGCCCACTGCCCCCCTTCCCACCAGCCCGCGCGCCACCGCCGTTCAGTATTCAGGCCTCTGATGTGCCGCGGCGAAAACGTTTCTGGAGGAGCGGGGGGCGGCTGGCGCTGCCGCGCTTCCGCTGCAGCCCGCCCCCACCCCCCGCCCCCGCCCCCGCCTGGCACAGCCCCACGCCTCGTCTCGGCACTCATTTCGCCGCTGCCGCAGCAACCGCTTTCGTCCACCCCGGGGGCGCGCGCAGGCCGCCACCGAGACATGCCCGAGTGCGGGGGAGGCGGAGGGGTCGGGTGTCTGAGGTGGGGGCGCGGGAGGTGGCGCAACACCGGCGCGGGACCATTGGCGGCGCGAGTAGGCAGGAACCGGCGCGACAGGAAACGGTTTCTCGGCGGGTGGCGCCCTCAACCGCCTGCACGCGCCGAGTTAATGGGTCGCTGCGCGGATGAGTGGAGAACGAGACGGGCGTGGCGGCGGCGGGGAGGGCCGGGGCAAGCTTGGGAGATGCGCAGGCGGGGGGGCCGGTGAGCGCGCCGGAGAGCGGGACGGACACAGGGGAAGACGGCGAGTCGCGCTGGGGGCGGCCGGGGCGGCAGAGGCAACACCTCGGCCGTTTAACGTCCCCGTTTAGTGTCAACGGAGCGCGCCGAGGAAATATTCGCCGGTAGCGGCGCGTCGCGAAGAAACGCTCTCAAGTTAATTAACGTGATAAGTGCGCGGGCAAGTCGAAACACAGCCGTCAGCGCCGCCGGCTACTTAGTCTAATGAATCACGTCAACCGCGAACGCTTTTCGTTTTGCGGCGCGCCGGCGCAGAGGGTCGCGGGGGGTGACGTCCCGCCGCTGGCGGGGGCAGGGTGCGGGAGTCCCAGGGCCCCCGCATAGGACGAGGAAGCAAGAGCGCGGGACAGGGGGGGGAGAGGGCGCGGGGCGGAATGCGTCGTCGCTCTGACTGAATAACCTGATGCTGGCGCCGTGAGCGGGTGGCGCGGGCTGGTGGCGGGGGCGGGGGCTGCCGGGGAGACCTCTGGCGCCGACCGCAGGCGCGCGACGCCGGCTGGCGCTCCGGGCCGCCACCCCCTCCCCCTGCGACTTTTCCCCCCCACCAGGCTCCTCGGTGGCCGCGTCGCCTCACGCATTTTCCGCGCTTCGGCGAGTAGCACAGTACGAGCGAGAGAGAAAGAAAAAATCGAGAGAGAATAATGAGCTGAAAATGCGTGAAGAGAGAAGTGTAATGACAAAAAAGAAAGGGAATAAACAGATGAGAAGATAAAATGAAAATAGAAAAAGACAAGAAGGGAACCAAAGATAGGCGAGGAGAAAGTAAAAGAAAAGGATGGGAAAATATGAAGTCCAGAAGCTAGAAACAAACATGACGAAAAACAAAGAAGCTACAAGAAGAAATGTTTGTGATGTAAGAAAAGGTCAGGAACATTAAAGCAAAAAATGAAGAGCCAGGAAATATAGATCTTACAGGGAAATAAGAAGGGGTAATAATATAGACAGAAAAATGAAAGCGTGTCATTATGCGCGATCTGAGATGTCAATCAATATCCTTATGTGCTAGACGCGGAAAATAATTCGCAGCATAATATTTGCTATAAAACAATAATTTAAAGAAGGTAAAAAGTGTTACTATTCATTTCAACAGAATTTTGATAAATCATATCAAACGCTTTCACTACTGCCCTCAACACTACCAAAATTAATGTCTATTTCAGAGCATTCTTTCTTAGATGTAATAATAATTCTATCTGTCCCTTAACAATTTCATTTAAAATGTCATTTTTCTTATTATATCGTCATTTTAAAAAATATCTTATTTTGTATCTGAACGTATTTTTGACGACCGAGTTCATAATATTAAATTTGATATTACATCTATTTCTTGCATTAATAAAATTCATTGTCCAAACTACAGTAAAGTTTTCGTTAAATGAGATTTTGAACAATGGAAATCGGAAAAAACACCGGAAAAGTATTGGGGGAAAGTTATTTGCCCCTAGTGTGTTGCAGTGTTTTTTCAACTTTCAGCATTATTTTATGGGAAGTTGCTACTTTATTCAAACCAACATTTTGCGATCTCGTTAACATACTTTCCAACTTGTTGAAAAGTGCGCTCACACAATTTGCAATGCATGTGTCTCATTCTATCTGTCCCTTTGCAAACTTCTGAATGGCTACGTTGCTTCTTTGAAGACTCTTCGAGTTTTTATTACTTTCTTTATATTAAAAAGAAAATTCAGACTGCCTTATATGAAGACCTAAATGAATTACTCAGAACATCTCTCTAAATTCCTTTCGCTGCGGAAAGAAAGCTTCTGGAAAAATTTGTGGAACAAATTAAAATTTTACGTCATACGACTTCCTCTCGTAAACGGTTGAATAATGAACTCTTCTCCACGTACTGCACGTGGAGCAGCATCTACAATCGTACGGTTGAATATATTCGTTTCTCTCCCCTTGTCTCCGTAAGGAAGACACGGCCAAGAACGAGTTGTTTAGAGAAAGCAAACGAGGATAATAAAGGTGCTGTTCTCTGAGTGAAAACAACTTTCATTAACTACAGAAAAATGTGAATTCTTAGAATGTTACGATGCCCAAGTGACGTTGAATACTTGTAATGAAGGAAGACGAACAAAGTGCTGCGATGTAGCGTTTAGGGGAACGCATTCTTCGAGCGACCTCGTACTTGTAAAGTGCCCGAAAGAGATTGCTTTTACGTTTTTAAAGCAGCTGAAAAAGACGTGGTGAGTTTTTTTGTGAATAAGTCGAGTTTACTTAAATTATTACATAAAAACTAGAGTGATCAATGTCTGATATGAAAAATAAAATGAGAGTGTATGAGTAAATACGAATAGACGTTACTTCGGAGAATAAGATTTATTTAAGATATTATAGGAATATTGCAAACTATAACGATGCAGATTACCAAGAAGGCAGTAAAGGGTTAAAACGTAGATTTTGATCCGTAGTTTCAAGAGACGGGTACAATATTTTGTCGGAAGAAAATGTGAAACATTCGAAAAATAAAGATACCTGTTTAAAGGACTGGGAAAATACGAAGTATTACCAACCTATAGTCGAAAGCAATTTAATACACTAAAGTGCACTTTACCAAGTAATGTTTGAAGGTTTTGATTTAGTTTCTTGAAACGCTTGTCTGCTATTCGACACCAATTTTGCTCAATTTACTAAAATGTGAGAAAGAAGAGTCGGTGCAAATTAATACAAAGAGTGTTTTTATTCTTACAATAACCTCTACTGCACCAGGGGACCGCTAGAAGGAATTGCTGTAGCTCTACGCCATCCTTTTCATAATGCCCTTTACATTTTTACTTATTAGTTTCCCATGGTTTCTCATCCTCCTTTCTCAAACAATGAAACCCCACATTCCCAGTTCGTGGAATTGTAAGTCAACGAATTGTTTGATATAATTTTGTTTACACATTTTTAAGATAAGATTGTGTACAGTTTTTCTCTCATTCGTGTAACATGGAGTGTGCTACATTCATCACATCAGGCAACTTCGTAGATTCTTCCCAATTATTTACTTGACGCTCATCGTTCCACGCTCTGCCAGTGTGACGAATTTCGGATCTCCCTAATCCCGGGTCAGTCATTTCTGCGATGTAACACAGCAATACATGGATTGTGGAGAAGATCTCGACCTGTTGCGTTTGCGAGGCAAGTCAGTATGAATGAAAACGATGAATGTACTTAGCAAACAACACACAGAACAAGAAAGGAGCGCACATCTCAGTGAGTGCCGTTCAGGAGACTTCCAAGTCTGCGCCGAGGGTTTTCACCCCCCCCCCCTTCCGCACACTCCGTCACTCACTCTTTTGCGGCCTCTGTGCCCCGCCCCGACGTGAGTTCACACACGAACGTGGCGCGAAAGGTAGGGATGGAGGATTCCACTTTCGTGCTGAAACTGAGGACTGAGTATTCAAACAATAACTGTGTTCTATAATACACATTTTCATCAACTCTACGTACACAATTCCATATTCCACGATACTGTTGTTTTTAATGGAATGTTTTCTTTAGAAATTAGTGTTGATTAAGCAATCATGAAATTTTCGAATGATGTCTTTCAAAACGTTCCAGTTACACAAATTAATTGAGTGGAATTTTAAATAAAATGGTAATCACTGCGAAGTTAATTAAAAATGCGATTTAGTATGAGAACATTCGTCATTAAAAACAATTTTTAAAAAAGGATTTTGAGATACTGTTAATCAGAAATTCACAAACGCTATTTTCTCATAAACGGCTCTAAATTTATTCTTCAAACATTTCGACCGGATATTGGTAACTGCACTTTTTAAAATGACGTACAGTTAATTTCCGAATTTTTTTCAAAAAATAAACAAATGTAAATTTTTTGAAAGATCTCTTACGCCGTTGATATGTACATTTCCAGCGATTTGTAAACACACTTGTATTTATAAGATAAAGTTCTTAAAATTACTTTAAATTAAGTTTTTTGAAAACTCAAATTTTTCAGTGAAAAAGATCTTCAAATTTCGAATTTACAGCAGCCCTTAAACGCCAGTTTTTTTAAAAATAGCTTCAAATTTGCAAAGAAAATTGCCATTTGGGACAAAGTGTTGCTGTTCCTTAATAATGTTAAAATAATATATCCGCTCTAAAATTTGGAAAACGAAAAGTTAGGAAATGTCAAAAAATGTATTTTGGACGGCAACAGATGGCAGCAGACAATAATATGTGTCAAATTCGAATAGCTGAATGAGACCCAAGGTAAAAGAAAACTAATACGGCAAAGTCTGTGACATTCTGTAGCTTCACTAGTTGTAAAATTCCTTTGAGTCGCCTCCTGTCCCAAATCACATATTTTTTTCTATCCATTAACGTGAACGTATCTATATGAAAACATTTACCAACATTTATCAGCAAACATGTATCAACTAACATGTATCAAAAAAATTTATCAACAAGCATATATAAAAATATTTATCAACAAACAACTTTTACAAACATTTATCAACATATTTATGACAATCACATTTCAATGACATTTTATCAATAATTTTGCCCACACATACATTTTCTCTCAGGAAAGCTTTTAAAATAATTTAAATAAGGATGATATAGCACCAGCCCTTTACGATCTAATTTATTTTTCAAAGGGAAGGAGTGTCGAGGGTTCAGTATTATAATGGTAACTGGAAGCATACAGACGAGCGAAAATAAAAGGGAGCGGAACTGTTGCCGATGTACCTGCATAATCCGGACAATAAAATCCAGTAGTGTGTCGTAGACGTACAAGTGTGAGTTATTGGTGATCAGCGAATGTAAGCGTGTATCATTGTCCTCACCTCCATGTTACACCACCAGCCATGTATCCTGCTTGAAGCTCAAAAGAGAGTCTCTGGACAATGCATTCTCGTGTGTCGTATCGATCACTGAATTACCATTCCGAGTGTGACCAGTCGCAACAAACCGGAATAGTCACGATACTAGGGTTTAAATGCCTAGTTATAAAGAGATATTAAATTTTTTATGTGTTTCCGTGCGATTTAAATTCCGACTTCCCGAATGAGTATTGTACTGCTAGTACGGAATAAGAATTACAAGCAGTACAGCAACAATTAAGTTTAGAACTTGAAGCAGATAGCTATGTTATTTCAGGTAAGGGATTACAAATGACTCGAGTAAAGTTACGGACAATGCCTGCTCAATTGAAAAGTTACCTAAAAACGTTTAGTAGGATTTTTTAGAAAGAAAAAGAACTGGGAAGTTTCCAATTAATTTGTTAAATGATTTATTTCGCGATTTCCAGTTAAAATGTAAACACAGTTACACTTATCCAATGTTATACTAGCACCACGCGTGAATAATTGAAGTAGCAGCTGTCGTTTCCATACAAACTGAGCAAAACCCAACAAGTTTATGCCTTATTTATCATCATCGCACTGATATCTACAGAGGTTTCGGTTTACTGAATCATCTACATTTTTTATCACGACTAGAACGTAAAAAGAATAGTCTGATACACAAACAATTAATTTTAACGTAGATATACTCCCACTCATAAACCATGTATTCTCTAGTTCCACAGAAATTTACATACAATACGTTACTTTATAACGCACTGACAGATGACATTAAACAGTTGAAGTCGGTTCACAAATTTAAGTTAAATGTAAAATTTTTTCTGCTGCATAACTGTTTCTATATAATTAGAGACTATACTGATTATCCAAAAGAAAAATATACATAAAATAATATCAAATAATAAATATACATCAAATAATGTTTATTTTAACAAAAGAGTGATATATAATGAATTATTTTACATTTGTATTGTATATTTTTTTAAAGAATAAATATGTTCGCATCAAATAATGTACTTCAGCTTCCGGATCAATGACCCCCATTTCGATCAGGTTTTTCTCCAGTTTCCCTGATTCATTGAGCAAATGCTGAGATGGCCCCTTGTTTTGTTTCCGGACGTAAATATAGTATCATTAGGCGCACATTTTGTTGAACTCTTTTGCTTGTAATGGTAAGAGTAGAGGTAAGGGCAAGTTTCTATTTTGTTAGCAATGCAGAAAAATCATACTTGCAATTCGTGTATCGATGAAATTAAGTTTTCTATATCTCGGAAACGAAAATGACTATTTTTCAAATATTGCTAATCTAGTGATATTTATTTTTTTATTTGTTTATGTTAAACGTTTACTCATCTTTCAACTATTTATATTTAAAATGACGGGAAGGGATCCTGGAAGTCAAGAAAACTTGCGAAAAAAATCTTCTCCTCCCACATACAGTATTTACTGTTTTTCGACTGAATAAATCTAAATCTAATATATAAATCTAGTTACTTTAACCACTACTGCTACAACATTACTTAGCTTTAGGTAACCTAACCAACGGCTTGTTAATGTCGTTGATTCTTATCTTGCTCCCCCAGTTCAATTTATTCTATAGATCAGGATAATACGTTCGTATAGGATCAGATCTTGTCCACCGTACTTATCTCGCACTTCTCCAGCATAAATTACAGATGTCTTTTCAGAATCTTTCTGATTTTTTTCTAAATTTTTCTAGTCACTTCCCGGTTCCAGATATGTTTACTTCTATCAAAACTACGAAGATATATTTAAAAAACAGAATTATACAATTGACCAAAATAAGTATATTTTGCGTCAAATTTTATTTCGTTCGTTTTATAGAAGAGTTCAATGTCTCACAATGAGAGAAGGCCACTTTCACAAAAGGTTCAGCACTAAGAAGGAACGATTATTATGACATTCTTTACACTTCCCAGACGAGTAGCGAGGTGAAATTCAGGGTATATGTTTCTGCAGTTGGCACTCGAAGAATCCACTTTTGCGTCAAACCTAAGTGGAATTTGAGTTGAACTCCCGAGCAGTCATATTGTTAAACGGTCCTGCTTAATGCCAAAGTAGATTCTGTACACAATAGACTCTAAAAGCGCTTAGGAGGAAATGTAGTAAGAATGGTGGAAAAGTAAATGTATAAAATAACAGAAAGACCATTCCGGAAGAGATGCTGCTGAGAGTTATGAAACCAGAACAGCGAATTGGGTTAAAAGAAAGGCACCACGAAAGAAATAACTCAGGTTACATAATAGCACTAGAAATGCATGTAGATGTCAAAGAAAAATATTTAAATTAATAGTAATTCAAAGCAAAAATATATTGATATTTGAAGTAAATTTATAATAATAATAATAATAATAATAATAATAATAATAATAATAATAATAATAATAATAATAATCATAAATGTTTAAATATTTGTATTGAAATATCGTATGTGTTTTAACTTGCTTTAAGCAAAACCTATCAATTTATTGATGGAATGATACATATTACAAGGTTTTGACTAATTGTAATTAATAATATTTTATGCAAATATTTTTTTTTTCATTCGTGGCCGGGGGACCCCACTACTCGGCCGCCGCTGCAACCGCTCTTCACGCCCCACCTACCGCCCACGCCACCACATCCGACTTTTCTCACCGCCCTCGTCCTCGTCCTCGTCCTCGCCCTCGCCACCGCCACCGCCACCGCCATAGCCTACGCCGCTACAGAAGGCAACGCAGAGTGGCGATCTTGACATTCGCTGAGATCTCATATTAACCTGCATTACCCTTCTCGGGAAATATTGGAGCCTCTTCCATGCGCGTATCTCAGCGCACAAGGAACAGCCGTCCGGCGCAGACGCTGCGTGCGATGCTCTACAGCTGAGGTAGCTCAGGGCAACAATTGTTACTGCAGTGTCTCTTATAGCGAGGTGCTGATGTTCGAGTTCCGACGGAGGTAGATATGTTTTATACCCAGGTGGAATTAAACCGCTGTCTGGAGGAGAATTCTTGTAGCCGGCTGCTTTGATCGATCTTCCCGTGGTTTCTTTGATGAATAACGCGAGAATGCCGGAGCAGAACTGTACCAAACAGGTCACAGACGTCGCGCAAACTTTTTTCCTCGATCCTTGTCTCCGTCTGAACACATACACACAAACATGTACTACACTAACACATATGCCGGGAGAATAGCGCTTGTCCAGGCCCGTCTGCAGCCTGGCTTGCGGAGATACCTAGAATGAGAAATCCCCGAAAGCCTACGTGTAGATCGGCGCCCGAACACCCGTTCCAGCGAGGCGATCACCGCCACCCCCCGAGATACAACATGCAATATGAGATTAATGAACAAGACGGTTCCGTGCACTCAAACACGAACTAATGGCGGTTTGGCAACTTCGTAACTCTCAATGAATTTAAAGAAAAATGCTTGATGTTTCCAGACACGTCAACTGCTAAGGCCGTTAGCCCCATTAGACTAGCGAGTCTGTTGTATACGAGTTTTCAGGCTCAAATGGTCCCAGAGAAAGTGGATGAAACCAACTTCATTAAAATCACCCGCTATTCTAACGACATTGGTTTAGGAAATTTTCGTTGCACTTTCAGTTTTGTAAAGGTCCAGTTCAGGTACGAAATTTGGGTTGAATAGCGTAGATACTTCCCTGTAAACCCATAGTCGAAGTTTAACGCCGTTTTACTTTAAATCCGAGGAAACATTTCTATTTAATTAACAGCCAAAGAAGTCCGACAATGTGATCATTTTGTGATAAATTGAAAGGCAACATAACGCACAACACTGAAAAGGTGTTGCTCGGGTATTTATATATAATCAGAATCATATATGAGGATGGAAAATGAATGCATTCTATCTCTAGTACAAAATGGAAGTATATTTACGACTCCGTAACGTCCACCCCGCCTCCCTCGCTCCTCTCCGGCTCGCCTGACCATCCGCCCGCACGTCCCACTATCCTCGCCAGGCTCCGTCCTTCCTGCTTCCGTCCTCACCGCCCTCATTCCCGCCATTTTCGCCACGCTCCACCCCGCCCCACTTCAATACTAAACCCAAAGCGCTTGGTGGCGCTTTGAACGAGAGGACCAAGAACTAAAATTGGCTGCGATTTAGAACTGAAAAGCTCCTTTGTAAAGTGACCTGCCTCCATGAAACACATGTTTTGACGAAGATAAATTATTCACATTCAGCTTTATAGATCAAGATTCAATTCAACGGTTTTCGGATACCAATTAACACAGGATTAACGCACATTTTGCCCGCAGTATTTTAAAGCGTGGCGGAGAGGCGTCTTAAGAATATAC
>BOPP01000086.1:3498239-3530517 GCA_017312745.1 Gryllus bimaculatus | reverse complement strand
GGACGTGTGACGCGTGGCGGCGAATGCCACGGAGTAGGGGGGGACTCCGGCCCACGCGATTCGGGGCATTGCACTCCCCACCACAGCATGGCAAACGAGCAATATTCATATAATATAACTGTCCCCTGCGAGTTCTTTCTCTTATTTTATTAACTAATTTATTTTAATAATTTGCAAAGAACATCACAAATTTGTAAATGCTTCATGAATGGCGAAATACAAGTAGGGATGTAGGTAACACTGTCCACTTATTTTTAAATATTATATTGTAATATATATCCGAGTGATTGTTCAATGTCATACGGGGTGAAATGCATCAAAATATAAACTCATATACTAAAAAGCTTCCTAGGGGGAAAATTAGAAGGATAAAAATCTGAAACATTATGTTATATTTCTTTTCAGAAAGAAATTCGACATATTTTGACATTTTCCCAAAAAAATGTTGTTGGGTGCAAATCCCTCTTAAGTCGTACGAAAAAGAAAGTGATAATCATGAATTGTTCGGTAAGAAAGCGTTCGTGAATCATTCACACGTCCGGATAGCCTTTGCTATTTGTGAGGACACAGTCTAGTATTTGTAGAATGTTTTCCTGTTCCTTCACATGTGCTCGTTGAAGGAAGAGGGTATCGTAGCACATTCACGAACACTTCTCAAAACAGTAAAAAATAACAGTACGATACAGAGTACTGTGCATAGGAAAATATTGGCCGTATTCTCCTGCAGTAGCTGTGATTCTAGTCGCGCAAACCGCAAGCAAATCCAGCGCACTAAGAACGTAGCGTATATTTTATTTCTGAAGCTAGGCAGAGTTTTGAAACACCCCGGCTACAATGCAATACCATAACCTGCAATGGCCAACTGACATTTCACAGAATGAGAAGCTTCAGAAAATTGCGCAGTATACCACGAAAAAACGAAAAACTACTGCGCGTCAAATCCAAAACACAGCTTAGTATCAGCAAAATAAACTAGCTCAATATTAAAATTTTCTCCAAATAGGTCGTAGTATGTTCTTATAAACGTTTTTAGTTCGCATGACCTCCTAAATAATATTGACGTTTCCTCCTTGGGGATCTTTCGCATTTAAGTCATACTTTCGCTCGGGTGGTCAGAAGCTGTACCATCTAGACGAATTCTGTTCATTCGCCCATTTCCAGTCGATAATTAAGCATTTATAATTTTGGTTCGATTCGTCTATAATAGTGAACGTAAATGAGATGATATACTTTATACTGCCATAAGTGAGTGCAGACTAACCTAACACAGGACCTCATAAATGTCTGAAAACTGAAATCAATAGCCTTTTAAAAAATGTATTAATGTAAAATGTATAAATTATTATAATTTATCATCAGTATCTATAGCAGTTACGGCAACGTGATGACCGAGAGCGGCGGTTAACCGCAAAATATTGGGTTCAAAATTTACTGCCAGAAAGTTGCTTATCGGTCTAATCATCAGAAAGCCGCCTCCGCGATGGAGTTGATAAATACATGGCTTCCATTATTTTCCGATGTCTTGTAAGTGAATGTAGGATCCGTGGACCGCGTGCGAACCACTTTCATCGCCTTCCCGTCAACACTCTTATCCTGAGAACGAAACTATGAGCGTATCACGCACCTGGTATGCTCACTCTCTAAAATAGTCAGGGAACTCTGACAGGCGAATTCCGGAAGCATCCAGTAGCTGGATTTTGAATTACCCGCAGCCCGGCAGCAATCAGCTTTGTAACGAAAAAAAATACGTTCCCAGATAATGATACTATGAGTAAGGTGGTGGTGCTCAAACAGCACATACTTCCTCACATTACTTCAAATTTTTGCTATTTTAAAAAAAATCAAGGATTTCAATAAAAATGAAACTTGCGCCTTTCTTTTAAACGTCCTTTACGCCATTCGAGCACTCAGTGTGTTAAAAAGAATTGGTTTCATTTTTCAGATGAACTTCATGTACTTCATGTACAAACCAAAAGATTCCTTGCTGGTTGGTTTATATTTGTTCCTAAAAAGATATATTCCAGACAGATATTTTGCCAATTTTTCTGTCTCAGGGACCCACAAAACATGTATTCTGACTGCACAACGGATTAGAGTAAGTAATTTACTATACACGGAACCTGATTTATCCACTTTTTCGGCGCCCGAAAATAAAATGTTTTTTATCGAAAAATAGGACTTCCGGCTCACGATTACAATACGTTCTGTTCTTACGAAATAAGATGAGAAAGTAAAAAGCATTAGCACGTTGCACGTCGTAACGTATGTTACAATGCATCACACCTTTCCATTGTAACTTAAAAGCGGTGAGCCCTTGGTTCTTAAAATTAGGTTTTCACTTCTGAAATGGAACATGAGTTATAATTGATATAGAGTTATGTACAAAACGAGATATATTTGGACGTTTAATATTTTTAGTTAACACCCCCAACTCTGCAGCACGGATTGCCAGAAACGTTCACAATTGGGTTCCAGTATGCAGTATTCATTTTAAACATGTTGTACGAAGTGCAGAATGTTCGAACGAGATTAAATAGTAAATATGAATGGGTGAGAACCAGAACGGTATAAGTGACATTTTATAAATTTAGATAAATATGTTTATTTTAGTCAAAATTACTGTTAAATCGTTGTGCTTTCTTTCGTCATTAAATCCACGCCATTTCAGATGTTCATTAAAACCACGAAAATCCATTTCCAGTGAAATATATCTTAAACTACACATTTTTTTCTCAGAATCTATAAAATGTTAAATATCGTTCTGGTTTCCACCCTTTCATATTATAAATATAAGAAATAGAAAAATGGTGGGGCGAAGGATTCTGGAGGGTTAAGAAAACGTGCGCCAATTACGATTTCTCCCTATGCGTTATATTTCTCTTTAGACGTCGATGCCTTATCGTAGTCATCTATTCACTTGCGCCTATGCTTTGCTACAGTATAGCATGTCCGTGTTTACTTACCTCCTGCATGTGCCCGTGCCTTCTTGGCACTACACCTTCACCCTCTTTTACACCAACATTTTGAATAAATTGTACATAAACTACAGTCCAAAATATACTATCTTTTCTTTGTCCAAATATTTCTGGGGCGAGATATTTTTCAATTACAGTTTCCTTTGTAACCTTTTCAGTTCAAGAAAGTTTGCTCATTAATTTTGCTCAAATAACAAATTATTACTTCAGCAACTAATTCAAAGCGCACGTGGGCTGAGCAGGCGTAAAGCTACTTGTATATTCCAGAAGCATCAAAGGACATTTCTCAGCATTCGCGTTAAGGAGACAAGAAGTACCACAGAAACCACGATGGAGATTGTGCTGAAACACCTAAGAGCGCTTCCTGTGAACCGTTCTCGGGGCTCAGCTCCGAGGAACTGGTCTATTTCTCTCTCACGCACTAATGGACAATAATGCTGACGACGTCAATTAGCCACGCCTCCCCTCCATTCACTGCGCTCAGCTAGGGAAATAGAGATCTGCTTTTCGAGGAACGGAACGCAACTCGCCACCCAACGCCCACGAGATACTAAAGTAATGGAACTCTGTTTCCTAGAGAATGTTTCGTTCAATCTCCCAGCTCAATGACGTGAAGAAAACTCGCGAAAAACCTTTCTGCTGTTCCGGTGTCACTTTAAAATATAGTGCAGTGTGCGCTTCTTTCGTCGTCGACCGCGTCCAATGTTTCATCTCTATGCCAGAAACTCACTTTCTATTCTATTTAATGAAACAACTATTTTGATGATTTCGGGATTGAATACTCCCGATATTAATGACAAGTGTTAAACTTTAAGAGAATTCGGTCAAGAAATTTTTGCATCCACATGCGACAGGCATACACACATTATATACACACATGCAGAAAATAAAATCTGCAGTTCGATTACCGTTGAAAATAAGTATTCTATAACTCGGGAACGAACGACAATGTCTAGTTTTTCAAATGTCGCTAATCTCTCGTTTTTTAAAATTTTTTCTTGTTTATTTATCTTGAACCTTTACTCATATTTCAACTATTTATAGTTAAAATAATGAAAAGGATTCAGGAAAGTGAGCTGTTAATCTTCTCCCCCATATTTCACATACAGTTTTTACGTTTTTTACTAATAAATCGAAATCTAAATCATTAAATTTTATTTATATATAAATGCAGTTCCTGTACCTATATGAACTTACTAAAGGTGCGTTGGTATTGAATAAAGATAAATGAAATTATGGATAAGTGAAGGCGATGATGTTACGAGAATAATGTCAGAGAAACAATGAAATGAATGGTAGGGGTGTTCGAAGAACCTCTACGAGATCTTCCGCAAAGTTCTTTGCATACCACAAATCCTACACTGAGTGGTGAGGATTAGAGCATTTCATGAGAAACCCAGACATGGCCCAGAGATGTGCTTTTTAAGATACGTTCTGGTCGCCCCACGTGACACAAGCTCTGGAAATCAGGTATTGAATCTGGTTTGTTAGGCAAATCAACCGACAATTCAACATTTCCCTTACGTTGCTTAAATCAATAATATTTAAGTAAACGAAATTTTAATAGCTGAAAGAACAGTTCCCTCCGTTATTAGTATTTATAACATATTTGCAAATCAAGATGAGTAATAGTGAAATTTTTCTAACAAGTGAATTAAAAGAGTTTACATTTTAACTTAGCAATTAACCCGTTGATCAATGTAAAGCAAGAATAAATTATTATTTATATTCTCTTGCGGCAGCCTGCCAATTTTTTCTGAGTAATTCCCACTACGTGGATTTTATACAATTGGACTGAATGGAGCTGAATTTAAATGAATCAAGCGTATGGTGCTTATAGATTTAACTTTGAAAATTTGCATTACATGTGAGAATTTAATTTCAAATACTGGTGATTTCAAGTGACCAGCATTTGTTCTTCTGTTGTTATTTCATTTAAGATTTACTTCATTCTGTATCAATACCATAAAATAAATTAATTTTTAATTGGCAACTCAGATAAATGTTTTTTATTCTCCATATTGAGCGAATTAGCAGTAATTATTTTGTAATATTTGATGCTTTTTTTATAGACGTTTTTGATTATAACAAAATGTGTATTGAACCATAATTAAATGGTACAGTAAGTACACTTAACCATCTGCTAAAGACATGCTAAATAATGTAATCTGTAAGAATGTATTATTTTATTTCATAATAATTAAGCCCGGAGGGCCGAGATTATTAGGGAGTGTCCCTACTGAACGCTTTAGATCTCCCTTCGCCTCTTGTAGCGTTGGTAACCAACAATCATCAACCAAGCACCCTTTGCGTAAATTCAAAAATTAATTCACTTCAGAATGGTCGTAAATAAAAACCCGGAAACAAACATCCTTAACTAGAACGAGAAGAGTAAAAAAGATAAGAAATCAATTACGTTACTACTTTATGAAGAAAAACAGAACAAAAATAGCTTGTATTTCTATTGCATGTACGTCTATTTCTCAGCAAACGTTGCTGAGGAAGTAGCAATATTAACTGCCCCAATAGAACCCAATCAGTGCCTTACAACAATAATATAATTCTGGATATATTTAATATCACCCCAAAAAATATTGATTTTCCGATATGTAAAAAATATTTCTAGAACTCAACTTGAATTGCAATCTAATAATCTTATCACCTAATCCTTATAATCTGTCGTATTTTTTCAAACAGCAAAAAAGTAAAATTAACTGGTAAAATCAAACCGGATGGTCCAACAGCACACATTTTCCGCACTATTTTTAATTTCCGCAATTTTCCAAAAGCCAGGGAATTTAACTAATATGAGACCTGTATAATTTTTAAGCGTGTTTTGTTCAATCAATAACAAAAACTATACAACAAATTTGCTGAGGTTTTTAATTTTTTTTAAACGCAACAACTACTGATATCTTTGAAAAATCGATAATAACAGTGTGTGACGTATGTGGAGTAGGACTATTTTCTTGAGCTCAGGAATACGTACCTCCGTTCATTTGGTCATCTAAGACGAGTTATGAAGAAACTCCCAACAATGATGAAATGAACTATTACGAGCGCGATGATCCTTCCTTTCGGATTCGCTTTGCACGGCGCAACCCGGGGTTCGATTCCTGGCCGACCAAATTATTACTGTGCGCTTTCCTTCAAAATGACCCAATATCAATTGCTGTGTGACTATGAGAACGTCCGCCCTATGAGGACCAGTATATACGGGGAAGGGATATTTTCGTGCTAACCACACGAACCCTTATCCCGTGGCCGAGAGGCTCAGTCACCGCTGGCCAGCCTAGACCTACAGCGAACTGACGAGCCAAGAACAGGGCAGAAAAGGAATGATACTTCAGACGCACTACTAGTGCAGTGATAAACCCACTGTACTACAACCACACGGTAAAAAACATTCATTCTATGTGCACGATTCGCACCTGCAATTTTCGCCTCCGCGTGCATGAACCCAGCGCGAAGTCATTGTGTCACCGGCCCGGGCTAGTTACACTTTGAAATAAATAATTTCCTATATTAATATTTTCTGTTACAGGCAAAAATTGTTTAAAAATCAGATTACAGACATGAAAAGATATTGTAGTTTCTATAGATGACTAGAAACTCAGTATAAATGCAAGACAAGGAAACGATTTCCACTTTCACAGAAAAAGGCACGTATTTGGCTTGACTAGCCAATTTCGAACACCTGATGTTACGAATACATTCTCATACTCGCCACAGCTTAACTGATGCTTAGCTGATGTCATGCGTGGAGGAAAATAGATGCTTCAATATTTACGTGTTTCCCAACAGCCAATTTTTGCCGCTCCAAGCCCCCATTTCCACCCATTCGACGGCAGCCCTTTTGCTGCTGCAGGCCAAGAGTTATTGTATCAGCTGAAGTTAAAACTCTTGAATTTGCAGTAAAGCTGCGCATTCATTCGCTTGCCAGCGCCAGCAGTCACCGCATTTCAGCAGCTCCTCCCTCACTCTGCGCGTTCCATGCGCAATGCGTCACCAACGTACGTTCCAGCATAGACCGCCCTCGCCGGCCTGAGCCTCCGTCGCCACTCCACATTCCACGCCCAACGCTGGCGCGTTCTTCCCCGCCCCTTCCGCATCCACCCCTTCCGCGCCGCCCGCGTTGCAGGCACTGCGGCAGCCACGCGCGCGCTCCCGACGCCAAAATATCACGGACTGGTGGAAATTGTGGAAAAAAAATCCGCACGTGTCGGCAAAATGGATCGCGACGCTGGGGTCGAACGCGGGACCTCGCGGTGGCTGGCACGCCAGAGAAGTGTTGAGCGCAGAGCCCCCTTCCCCCCGGCGGCCGCCTGGTTTGTGTTTTCCATGGGGTTCGCAAATAGCAAATCAATTAAACTCGTTAAACTTCTGGAGCTCCACCCGACGAGTGACTGAGTAGTTCGTGTCTCCCGGCGCGTCTCGTACTTTGGTTGTTAGTCTCCTGACTGTAATGCAACGTGAGTTTCAGCGCAGACATATACGTTGGCTTGCGGTTTTCCCTTCCAGATATTTATTTCAGTGGGGCACCGCTCCAGTCAGGATTTCTCAGCTCCTGACTGATCTTCCGACATGTGTAATAGGGTAGTGCAGGTGGATGTAAGGGTCATCGTGTGTGTGTTAGTGTAAGCGGACGGGATGGGGAAATTATTAGGAAGAGAAGCTCGCGGCGTCAGGCTCGTTTTTATGGTACTGATTCGGTAATAGCCTAGCATTGATCGAAGAAACCACGCAAAACAACCAATCAGAGTTGTCGGCTTCTACTCGTAGAATGCTCCTACACACAGCAACTGTATACCTAGTGTGGAATATCGGCCAATAGCGGCCGAAATTATTTTTTCCAGGAAAATCCATATGTAATATGTATGTGTATAATCCATGTATGTGTTAACATTAGTAACTACTGATAGTGAAATACTATTGATAATGAATTCATCTTTCGAGAAATGAATTTAGGGATTGCCAGAGAACTATTTACGTCGCTTATCAACCAAGTCACCCCCAAACAATGTGTGGCAAGAGCACGTCAACATATATTTCATGTTAGTGATATGAATAAATAGCAACGAATGTCAGTCCACCCATAAATGCAAAATGACCAGGATTTTGCTGCCTGCTTCTGCAGGTGTTAAAGACTAGATCATGTTTTGTATTTTAGATGTAATTAGACTAGTGCACTTCACTTAAAACAATGTAAAATGTAATAAAATTCATGGTCGTAGGCTGCATGAGAGAAGGGTAGTCGTAAAAATATTAAAGTAACTTAAAGTAAAATGATAATAACATTTCCAAAAATGATGCAGAGTGAGAAAATTATTCATGTGAAATATTAACGAGCGTTCCAACACAAATGACCAACGTTACGAGCAAATATTTAGGCAAGCTTTCGCTTGATTGCTGACGATGAGATTTGGCACAGTTTCCATGAGAAACAAACATTCATTTAACGTAAGCGAACGATTGAAATATTATTACGAATTTTGTAGTATACTATAATTTTGATGTCTTAAAATCACTACGACATTAGATTAGAAAAAGAAATAATAATTACATGCAAATGAGAAAGCAAAGAACACATCATGTTAGTCACAGATGTTAGATTTATACTAACATTTGTTTTCGTATAAAAACTGATAAAATTGTAATGCTATTTGTGGAAGACTCATCGTCTTTTTTCTTTTCTCGTAACAAATTTCCACACGATATGGGAACAAAGAACTACGATTAGAGATTTGTAGTTCAAATAAATTAGAGATCGTGTTGTCCGACAGATGAAAACGAAAAATCAGTTAAAATAATAATTCCGTCAAACCCCAGAGGTAGAGAGTATTTCGATATAAATCGGGAGTGGTCTGTGTATTGCAAATCGCTCATGGAACGATACAGCGCGTTGGCAATGGATGTAATAAAGTAACTTCAACGCCGAATATAATATTCAGGTAATGTAATAGTGAAATTAACTAAACCTTCACCTCTATTAAACAGTAGTGCTCTCTTAAAGGTCAAATCCCTGAACAAACTTAGTAATATATCTTTTAAATCCATTGTTATGTCTGAAGATTTCAATGCTGAATTTCTAAGCGAATCCCACAAAAAAGAGCTGTCTCTCTATTTACTTTGTTCTTTTAATTTAGATATTACAGTACCTACTCGGAATACATTTACATCAGAAACAGCAATAGATCTGATTATAATTAACAAAACCACAACTAGATATGAAATAAAAACCACTAATCGATTTTACAGTGACCATTATGCACAAATTCTTACAATTACAAATAATATGAACACTGATACAAATTATACACGCATGGGCAGAGCATTCACTAAAGTGGACATAAAATTATTTACGGTCTACTTGCTCAAGGAAAAATGGGACACGGTTTATAACGCGGTTGACACAAATGAAAAATATAATGTATTTTTCTCAAAGATTTCATTTCACTTTAACACATGCTTTCCTCTCAAAAGAAGAAAATTAAACATTTCACGGAAAAATAATACTTGGATCACATAAGGAATTAGAACTTCCCGTAAAAACAAACGTACGCATTACTTAATTTCTAAACATCATAACGAATCACACGGTTTCCATGTCTACTTCCAAGAATACAAAAGAAATTGAAGGAAAGCAGTAGTTCAGGCAAAAATAATGAAAAATAATCAGTATATTTTGAATTTTAGTAACGAAACTAAAGCTATGTAAAATACCGAAAAAATACCACCACAACATCTCGATATAAAGTAAAGAATGTTGTTTTAAAGGATAATGAAAGAGATGCAAGCAATCAAAGAAAATGTGGCAAATCTCTTCAACCAACACTTTTCTAAAATTGCGGCAGAACTCACCAAGGGACTAAAACCACAAAATTCAACATCATTCTCTTCCCCAAAATATTTCGACGATGTTTACTTCCGAAACTTCTTCTCACAAAATCTTGTCAATGGTCAGTTAATTGAAAAATAAATATTCATCTGGTTTATATGAATTTCCAGATTGTTTATTGAAAAATTGAATACCTGCCTTCATACAGTCGTTAACTTACATTTCAACGCTTCTTTATGCACAGGAATATTTCCAGATATTTTCGAAATAACAAAAAGTAAAAAAGGGAACAAAAATGAAATTCAAAATTACCGGCCAATTTCTCTTTTGAAGGAATAAATAGTACGATTTCAGAAGTTTTAAATTGGTTTTGTAATAACAAATTAATAGTTAACGAAGGAAAAACAGTTTCAATGCATTTTTGCATTTCAAATCAGCAATCTCATACTTAATTGACAATGAATAATATGTAATTAGCTGGTGTTAAGGTAACACAATTTCTAGGTCTCTCAATTTCAGTCTAACCAATGCAGAAAATAAAACCTCACAGTTCATTTACTGATACAAATACTTTTTCTCTAATGGATACGAATATGCCTAGTTTTTCAAATGTTACTAATCTCGCGGTTTTTTCAATTTATTATTATTTATTTGTTTTTTTTAATTCAAAAGCTCATTCATCTTTCACCTATTTATAGTTAAAAGAAATTAAATGAAACAAAGTACTGTATGTAGATACCTTGGAGTGAGCTGCTGAAGCTAACAGCCGATAATATCCTACGATTTGTAATTACTAATATCTGTCACCGACTTTCCAAGGGCTGGTGATTTCTCCTTCCCCGGGAAATGGGTTGATTCATCATCCATATTTGCCACGACGCCCTCGATATACAACTATTGTACTACATTTATTATTTATTATAATGCTAGTTTGTAACTCATGCCTGGAACGGTTGAATGATTATATGGATAGATGACTATGAAAATGAATGATTCATGCAAATGCAGTGTTGAATTGAAAGTCGGAAGACACGTGAAGAGAAAACTTGCCGCGATCTCGCATTGTTCTCAACAAATTCCACGTGGACCGACCGTGATTTGAACCTCAATCCGAGCGGGGAATGCTATACAACAAGTCGCTCCGCGCCGACAAAGTGCTCCAGCAAGTGTTGGAGAGGCGTCAAAAAGCGAACGCCCAGCCCGCTCAAGGTGATTGTAAATTGCTCTCGTATCCGTAAGGTGGCGATTCTGTTATCAATAATGAATTATTGTTTCAATAATGGATTTAATCTGAATATCGAAATTAAATTAGTTAACATCTGTGTCCATGGTTTCTTACGATGCAGTACCTCTTGAGGATTGTTGTAAATAAATCTTACTGAATTAAATAGAAGTAAAATTGTACTCAATTTCATTAATTCATTTATTAACTTAAATTACTTAAAAATCTAAACATACTACTAATTATATAAAACTCCCAGCCTGCACATGACGTAACAAAACAAGCAATACCTTTAAACTTCTAATGTGCGCTCACTGAGAACTCTGAGATATGCGTTTAAGGAGTTTGTAGTATTCTAATACATTGTCAATAGTTTTTCAGATATGAAATTACAATACAAACCCTTTACAAATTCGTCTCTATTTCATTATTCGTGTGTTCATATTAGCGCGATCAGCAGACCATCGTCACTTCACCTTAACCATTAGCACAGTCCTTTCCTGACGGAAACGCACTCACACGTTTCTAGGTATAGGGGCTTACCGCATCTCGATGTGGACATCCTACACAGGATCGAATTATATTTCGAATCATCCTGAGAAGTTCGGGGGTTAGATTGATCAAGAGATACGCGATTGGATCGTCATTGATCGTCATCATTGGATCGTCAGAGATCGCGATTGGATCGTCATCGCCACGTCGAAAAGTCGTGCCATTCAAGAGCCTGCGGTCTGTAACACGCTTCTTTGCACTCTTCTGTCCATTCCTTATTTACTTGAAATACTTTCGACCTGCATTTTTGAAATCAATTTTACCTTACAGTGCATTAGTTGCAGCGTGTGTACGTTTACCTTATCTCTTTTGTTATCACCCACCCAGCGATATTTATTCGGAGTCGAATCGCTCGCCCTGTGGGGGGTCTGGCCTGATCTGGACTGGCGCCGGCGCCGTGTCGCCCCCGCGCACCACCGAGGTCGTGCCCTGAGCGGCCTCAGCTGTCGCCAGGGCATCGCCCTTGCCTTGCTCCGCCGATTGAAAAATTCCTCCCCCGCTGCGCGAATGCCTCTCATTTTATAACGAGACGGGAAAATGTTGTGATGGCAATCCCAGAGGGAGATGCAGGGCGCGTGCGATGTCGACCTGCGTGGCGGCGGTGGCGGCGGCGGCGGCGACGTCACGGAGAATGCAGTGGAAAGTCAGGTGGGGCGGGGGCGGGCGGGGGGGGCCGGAGGTCGGAAGCGCGCCGTGACGGGGGCCGGCGACCGAGGCCGGTGACGGGGCCGGGACGGCGGGCCCGGCAGGCCGGTCGAAGGCATTTCGCTGTTCACGGAACCCGCGCCCGCCCCCGCCCCCGGCCCCGCACCCGCCAGGGTTGGACAGCGGGCAGGGCAGTCGCGGACACCGGCGCCCGCGCAGCGGCAGGCCGCGAGCCGCGGCCGCGCCAGGGGGGCGGGCGGAGCGGCGGCGGGGGCGGGGGCGGGGGGCGGTGCGGGGGCGGGGGCGGGAGCGGGGCCGCGGCGGATCGGGAATGGAGCGGGGTGGGGGGCGGCGATGCCGCGGAGCCGCGCGCGGAATCCGGATTGGGCCGGAGGACCTCGCAGAGGCGGAAGGGGGCGGGGGTCTCAGTGGAAGGCGTGGGAGGGGCGTGGCTGTGAGAGGGGGGGGTGGCGGCGGAGCGCGCACGGGTGTGGACAGGGGGCGGGATCTTTCTGGATGGTGTGGGTGGTACTTGGTGCGGGGCGGCCCCGGGGCGGTTAGGGAATTATTGGGAGGGGTGGGGTGCGGGGGGTGGGCCTGTGCCGGGAACCGGCAGGAACCCGGGGTGAGGCGTTGGTAGTGGGTGGGGCGGCGGCAGGAAGCGTCACCGTCAGGTGAAAGCTGTGATGCCGCTTGCAGCCGCTGCCTACTTCCAAGCGCCGGGGCGACGGCCGATCCGCAATCGAGAGCTCGCGGGATCCGTGTTTGATTTGGCATCTAGCGGCGGACGAAGACTCTACCTCTCGACGCAGCTTTGAAAAGGGGCGGGAGAGCGACGCCGGCCTCACTAAGCTTTTGGTCAACGCTTCCGCCGCTACCGCTGCTGTCGTTAATCCTTGAACGTCTGGATGAAATACTTCAACGAAATATTTGCGGTCAGCGCTGGATCGTTCTGAAGCGCGATCTGCATACTCCGGCTCTAACTTCCACGATTATTTTTCTCTTCGATAATAAGCTGAGTCGTAGATGTGTTAGTGATAACGCAACATACAAAACTCTAAGGTTTCTCCTGCGTGATAATGAGCTGCTATGCTGAAAAGGTTTAATAAATATGAGACACGATATCTGGCAATGGTGCCCGGTGCTCCAGGTGTCCGGCAAAATTAAATCATGCGACATTTTCCTTCCTTGTCAGATACCGCAGAGGAACGACATAAGTAATGAATATGAATGAGAGGGTTCTTGTAACAGTTCCTGGCAGCAAGTATGCGAATCAAAATTAGTTTGTAGTGTTGAGAGCCGATACGATACTAAACCAAAACGTTATAAACAAAACGACCCGTATGGGGGAGCAGGAGCAATAGACACATTTGTAGTTTCTGGCCAATGGCAAAAAGCAAATAATACATGTTCATCGACAAACTCAGAAATTAAATTACACTTTAGATTTTGCTGTACTTAATAGAAGTAAATCGAATTTCTGTCTCTATTTAATAGGTTTTATTTCAAAAATGGTTTTTTGATTGGAGACACTTGTTTTAACTCAAAAGTGTGTATAATGAGTGATGCATGAAACAATTACATAAAATATTTTACAATTTATGAAGTCGTTGTTACTAAATGCTTTTTACTATTAGACAATTTGGTGATATAGAGAATTATTGAGATAGATTTGATTTTATTTCTTTTCGTCAAAGAACGATAGAAAACTGTATGCGACTTGCTGGGGAGAACTACAAATCTGCGCCGAGCCCCGGAATCTCTTCCCCATCCTTCAAACATAAATAGTTGAACGACGAATAAAAGTACCTAAAAATGTGACGTTAGCTACATACAAAACCCAGACATTTTCGCTCCGTAGTAAAAATTATTTGCGTCGGAAAACGAACAACTGATTCTATTTTTTAGTATAAGTAACAAAATGAGCAACTCACACGCCGGCTCTACTTCTACCACAACTAGGAGGTCAGCTCAAAAACATGCGCGCATAATGAAGATACATTTATGTTCAGAAGCAAAAGGAGAGGTCTTCTCAACATTTGCTCAATGGATCAACGAAACCGGACGAAAGCCTGATCGAAAGGTGGTCATTAAGCCAAAACCTAAAGTACATTATTTGTTGAAACAAAAAGTTCAATTTATTATAGACAATTAGGTTAAAGTCTTGAATTCAGTAAATAAAAATTAGGAAAGTTGCTTATTTTACCTGTACGTCTTCACATACGTTTCATAGATCTGTGCCTTTCTTTCTTCAAATACATTTCTTTGGCTAAAATTAAATAAGTAAATCATTAAAACGAAATCAATCAGTATGAAAGAAGAAAACATCGTGTTCGCAGAAAACAATATTAGTGGAAACGTATCTTTTATAGATACTGTATTTCATATTTATTGTCAATGTAATGTACCTGAGAATGGAGACGCACAGATCACTGAAACGTTGTATGTCAAGACTTAGTGGTGAAATTAACCAACTTTCCTAATTTTTATTTACTGAATTCTAAACACTAAGGTGATTGCCTATAGTAAATGGAACATTTTGTAAATACATGTATGCAGACAATCAATATAAAATTAATACATTACTTGCTAGAGGTATATCAAGTACTTCTTCAGTTATGCATTACCAATGTAAACTAATGCATTATATAATATTATTAAAATATATATTTCCTTTTGATGTTCAGTATACTCTCTAATTGCATAGAAACCGTAATGCAACAAGAACGATTTTACTTTGTACTTAAACTAATGTATCTATTTGTATTGTTTAATGCTATTTGGCAATGCATACATGGTTCTCTTGTAGTGAGCTTTTAAAACTGACATCTGATAGTGATTTATATGAAGTCTATTGTAACTATAAATGTCAATATTGCGTGAAACTTTTTGCACCTATAAGAGAGTCGATTTTGACAATAATTACAGATTCATAAATAAATATGCAGGGCAATGGCAAGATTCCAAGCTAAATTAAGAGAGGTTTGCAGGAATCACATGGATGGCATTTACTTTTATTTCGTACATTTTTTTCTGTAATCTAAATGTCATTCTAAATATATGTCGGAAGTTCGGAAACAATTGAGAATGTTAAATCATTAAGTGACTTCAGAAATTTAATATGGAACACATATTTTCTTTAATAAACTAACAACTTTGAAACGTTGCAGGAGAAAAGCGTTTTCGCCATCATGTAAAAAACTTACACATCGATATCGAAAATAAAATTTCCAAGTAACACCGAATCGACGTGCAACACACCTCAACATCTAATAATCTAGAGACAATATATCCGTGTAACAGTTTTCTTTATCGACTGACAATGCAGTGTACATTAATTATATCGACAAAAAGCATATGGACTTTCATTATCATTTGAAGACGTTTAGTGCAATCGGTTTTCCGACGAACATTTTTGTTTCCTAAAAGTTTCTTTGCTGGTTCTAAACGCGCAATTTGTTCTACTACACGCGCTGCAGATGTGATGAAAGGGGTAGATGAGAGTGTGATCTCACCGACTATTAGTCTTTGCTCGGCTGTCCCAACACTAGAGAGGGAAAATCTGCGCCTCAAGTAGTAATGAAATACTACCTCTCAGCCGCTTCCGATTGTTTCATTATTTTGTGTTTTTTGGTGCACCAACTGATACGATCATTAGACCTGTAAGTGTAGTAGATGCTACAGTCTGGAAGGAGATGGAGTTCATTCCTCGTTGAAATATGAAAACCGAGGACGACCTTCAGACGTCCGCTTGCGCGATTTTCCCCTCCAGGTATTTTCGCCAGCGGGGCGCCGTCAAAACCGGACAAATTCTAACTTTCCAAAGATCTCCCGAAATGGGCTTGTAGTAAGTGTATGTAGGGGAAAGGGACAATGATTAAGAAAAGAAAGATCGCGCATGGTCCGAGGCTCGTTCGTCAAGGCACTGTTCCATCACCAGCATGGTATTGATTGCAGAAAGCACGGAAAACTACTGATCAGAGCAACTATTTTCTATAATTCTGCTCCAGAAAGGCGAAATACGATCCAACCACCTACCTACCCAGCATGTCGTAGGTTTTATGATCATTTTCACACAAATAGATGTCCGGGTGATGCCATGCCAAACATTAAGATGCCAACTACAGGCAAATCACGGCCACCCGACTATATAAAGTCGAGCGTTAATTGATAGATATTTTCGTGTTTTCAAGGGTGTCAACTGCTATGGTGATTAGGCCCGTGAGTGTAGTAGAGGTGACGGTGATCCACTGCTCCACTGGAATGTGAGATTCGGCCCCAACCTACACACATGGGGTTCCCCTCCAAGGATCTCCGCCAGACCTCCCGAATGATCTCTTTGATGTGTGTGTGTGTGTGTGTGTGTGTGTGTAATGGAGGAGAAGGATATAAGGAAGAGGCAGACAAAAATATCGCGAGCCCCATTGCCCGTTTCTTACGGCACTGCTGCGGCATTCGTCTCGAACTGATAGCAGACACAACGGAAACCACCCAGCCGCCCGCTGGAATTCACCTTCAGGCTGCCACTGCACTCGACCTGACCACATTGCTGTTACCCCGAGCCATCGCTGCCGGTTCCAATGCGCACCATCGTGGCTCATTTCAGCCCGGAGGAAGACCTTCACATGACGATGGTAACGTCGACAGCGCGGCCTTCCACGTGGAATCACCCGGGCGGTCATTCGTGCGCACGCACAAAAAGGAAGACTTTATGTAAATTGAATTGAACTAATGCCTTATTTTACGTGGCGACACTCAGGCCATGAGGCCTGCTCTTCCATCTGACCACGCAAATTTCGCTACGCTCCTTTCACCAACTAACAAAGAAAGGAGGTTTTTCTTCGGCGAGAAACAGGCTATTTGAATGTAGTTCAGAAGCGTCATTTAGGCTTGAGGATCTTTTACATGCAAGTAAATCTACCAACATGGGACAGCCGGCTTTACTTCCCCTCCGAAAGAAGGCGTACGAAGGATTTTTTCGCCCTTAAAAATCCACGGCTTCGATCGGGTTTGAACCCGCCAAGTGGGGTACAACAGCTCGATTACGTGGGTGTAGTTGTGCAAACGGTAAATTAACGCATGCCATTGAGAAAGTGTTTTTGTACAATTCCAGAATCGAATAAAGACGTAATGTGCTCTTCTCCCAATTAAGTCCCGCTAAGCCTCCGCGTTGTGGCTCATTTCGTCGCTGTGAAGGGACCGAGTGGCGGGCCAGAGACGACTCGGCTAATTATCTCAAGCTCCGGCCGGCGTCTGACGGACGCACCTACTGGGGGTCGGCCAAAAAGCACAGCCGTTAAAATAGGTCAATCTCCAATTTCGGCTCGTTAATTTATGTCACTTGTAGTTCCAATCAATAATTACATACCAGTGACCTACAGCAGAAATAAATCAGCAATCACTAGTGGCTTGCAGCAGCAAAAATGCTGCTGAACAAAACCACAGAAAATACTTTTCCAAAAAGTAGAACGGACAGAACATAACATCAAATTAAATACTCTCATATAGCACTGAAATAAATACAAAAATTTTAACAAAAATATTTCTGTAATAATTTAGTACAGTATATACTCGTACACAGTAGACTTGTTATTTTATTTACCAAGAACACCATAAAAGTTTTATTTATTTAACTTCAAAACAAAAAACAAGGGTAGAAGTACCCTATAATACCCATTTCTTACATTCCGAGATATGTACCACAACCCATATACAAGTTGAATTATGAATTCGGGGGGAAACGTGCGTATTTGACAAGAATTGATAAGGAAATGTTCGCTAATGAGAAATAAACACTATTTGAAACTGCAAATCAACAAAATATTTTGATTATTGCCCTACACACTGCCATTCGTGAAGGAATGAACTTACCGCCCTGTGAATACGAAGAACTATTATTTCAATAACTATATTCTCCATTAAACTCTAGAATATGTGCACGTTTGATAAAGTTATATTTATAAAGTTTTGTTTCTTAACGCAACACGTAAACAGCAAATATTTAATATCAAGTTGCCCGTGCCTTAGACCATTGACTTCGCATGTGTATATTACATGACGCCAGCTGTTTATTAAGCAATAGTGCAATAAATACAAGAAAACAGTCGGTAGGGGCAGTATGAAAATAGACAGAATAATACCCTAATATATTTACAGTGTCAGTCAAAATGAAACTGTTCCATTCGTTCGGATATTTCCAGATTTATTAACGAAACGATGGACACTTCCCACATGGCCAGAGGCTGCATTGGTTTCTTTCAATGTTCGCGCCAATGGAAGATTGGTAGTATAGAGCTTCAATTTACAGTTGCCTTGCGCTGTCATATTTCACGCATTTTTTAGTATCAGCAACTCTGCCATGATTTCAGTAGATTTGAAGTCTCTGATTGCATAAGGAAACCTCCTCTCCCCAGTCAGCCCTTAGCTGTCAATTACACAAATAGTATTTGAACAATATTATTGTTGTTTTTTTATTATCTTCCAAATTCGCGATTGTCAGTTTTACTCTGTTCAATGAAACATCTATCTCAGGTTGCAACAAGCTACCGAAGGAGCAGCTCTAGTGATTGGAAGTATCTCTACAATACTTTGATTAAAAACTGTTCTTCTTAATAACGAGGTGTCTTGCACACCCTAGTGCTTTTTACTGGCCTGGGAGTTTGAACATTTCTTACATTTCATTTTTGGAAACAAATTCCAGAGTGGCGGTAAGTATCGATACGATCCTACTGATAATTTGCGATAGAACATAGTTTCCCTTATAACTGCATTAATAATTTTATTTTTTTGTTAATTTTATTATATATTATAAAATATATTCATAATGTTTTACTAAACAATTTTGCAAACTGAGCCGTTAGTGTTAAAAAAAAGAATTGATTCAATATGCAATTAACAAAATATATGGTCGGGAATACTGTGTACGAGTCTAAAATAAGGGAATTTGAAAAAAAAGTCAATTGGTAGTTAGATATTCAGAGAAACAGTGAAACAAAATTGGAGCGATTCCCCCAAGTATTCTGATAAAGGCATTTGTAGTAAAACCAACAAATCTGCGCAGTGCGAGTCAATGAAATTGCCAATTGCTGCAAAATACATAGACATGAGGGCACAATAAATCTATTATCTGTTATCTGATATCTGTTCATTACGTGTGCAGCATCCCTGTACTGACGCGGTGAAAAGTCAACAAGGATAATAACCTCAACTAATTCATTCGAGACTAGTAAATTGCCACTTTGTTGCTAACAAACTGGATCGAAATATCAAAAGCAGCAGCCAACGCACTTGGCGCAGTGATTACCGTTTGTCATTCGATCAGCAAATTTATCGCTGCTCAATTCAAGGGAATGAAAGAGGATTCTTAGTTACGGTTGACTCTCGTTCGCCTAAAAGGTACGCAAGAGGTATTTGAGGGCTCTTGCAAGCCTTGGAAATTATTTTTACTAAGATAATGCGTGCCCCACAAAGAAAACATATACAATTACAATTGAAAGATTCCGGTATGTGCTAACGATCCATGAATATTGATTTGAACCACATGGAGATCTGTATTTGCGTAGAGAAAATGCAATATGAGAAATATCATTGGTTGTTTCAAATATTTCTTCCTCTAAAAGTATGTAGGCTAAATACCCCCGTGTTGGGAATCTGGAGTCTTTCGAAGTACTTACAAATGCATCACACGATGGCAATGATTAGGTACGCGACCCTCAATATATGGGAAAACCTTCTGATCTAATGCCGCCTACTCATTGCGGAAAATCTACTACATGTGTCAACTACTATATGCGCAACTATATGTGTCACACGCATACATTAGTGTGTACTGCACACACTTATGCGCACCTGATTTGGTATTAGAGGAACAGCTACATTTGAAACGAACGACTTATTTTGTTTTTTCCTCTCAATTGATATAGATCTCTACAATGTATGCAATTTACTATTAACGTTATTAAATAGTACAAAATATCTAGGCTTTTCAAAATGTTTTGAAATTTCCAAACTGTCATTATTAAAGAGAAAATAATCACCACGACTTTTGCGGCAACCTTCGTATAGAGAGATTTGTAAGTGGTTCAGAAAGAGAGCCTTTGAAGGTACGAATAAAATGTTAGCGTAAGAGGTGATGATAGGACCCAAGTCCGGCATTGAGAGATAAATACGCCAAAGACATTTTTGTAAGTATTGCGTGCATTATTTCTTTTGTATACCCTCATATAAACGTTCAAGAATAAACTCTTGTAATCATACTCAATATCAGCCATGCTGATAATGTCGTTTCATTGTTTTGTTTCCTTTGCGACATGCATCTCGAAGTGCAACATTCCAATCAATAATCTGAGAATGAAGTAGTTATTTTCAAGCACGATGGCTGAGTATGGCATAAAAATTAAAACACGTAATGTTATCAATAAAACGAAATTATAAAATACATGTGAAGAAGCTAACGTACTATGCGCGCGACTGTTGACGGACTCAGAGTATGAATGGAACAGCAAAAGTTGTCTCACGTCAGTGAACCGACTATTTAAACGCTGATCATTACGTATTTCCCGGAAACGTTTGAAAGGCTGCGGGTTGATAAGAAGGAAAACAAACAAAAATGTACAAATTAAATCCATATGGATAGTGGAAATTGTCGAATGGTTTTGTATCATTCCAGAACCTTGATAGTTAAAAATGTAACAAAAAGTGCAACATATTTAAAAATGAAAGTCACATTCTATAAAGAGAAGTAAAATGAAAGTCGTTTCAAAACAATTTTACAACTCACCGGTGTATTCAACTTCATAAACACTAATGAGTTTCGATGTGACCACAAACGTTTTATTTCCAGAAGCACCCTTAACAGCACAGAGTGTGTGAATAACAGTAGCGACCTCTCAGTAGCAGAGCGGATGGAAAGCCGCCAATGCCGTTTGCGACTGTCAATGGCTGCTGTCATTCTGAGCCGCTTGCGCGCAAACGCCTCCTCGCGCGGTTGAACGGTTTCACGGCGAACTTCTGCTGTGCGCAATTCAGTTGGTGGTTAAGCGAGCTCAGGCCCCATGCGTTCTCTTCGCAAAAGTTAATCCTCCAGTCAGGTTATTTCAGTCATGAGCGCACCAGCCACTTTCTGCCAGGCTTTGACGCCGCCCTCAAAGCGGGAACCCGTCGCTCCGGCCCCCGCCGCGCTCTCGCTGCTAGTTCACAAGCAATCTATTGATCTAGATTTAGATTTAGATTTATTCTGTCAAAAAACAGTAAAAATTGTATGTGACGTAGGGGGGGAAATACTATCTGAATTTACGTTTTCTTGAGTTCCAGAATCACTTCCCGTCATTTTAACTATAAATAGTTGAAAGATGAGTAAATGTTTAACATAAATAAATAAAAATAATTTTAAAAACCGCAAGATTAGTAATACTTGAAAAATAGTCATGAAAAATCTATTCAGTTATTTTATGGTCATAACTAGTCTTATTATTTATTAATGCCAAAAACAATACAAATGTAAATAATACTTTGAAGGAACAACCCTTCCGTGGAAACAGTAGAAACAATAATGCGAGAAAGTAATTTCTTGTACATTTTTTTCACGGCTGTTATTTCCAGCACAACGTCTATTTAATATTATTGATTTATTTACGTAAAGTATAAAAAACTGAGCCCTCTTTAGATGAAAATGTTCTTGTCATTGTCGAGACGTAATTCATTGGATAATTATTATTTTTTTATGTATCTAAAATGCTACTAAAAGCAGGTCATTTTTCGAAATTTTGACATAAAACTATTAATCACATTTTTATGTCAACACAATTTTGTACATTACACCATTTTTATTTTTATGTGTTTAATGTAATATCCAAAAGTTAGATACAATTACGGAGAAGACTATTATTTGATTTCTCAATCTGAGAGACCGAGGGTTTAGTCTCATAATATAATGTAACGAATGATTAAACTACGCAGAATTCTTTTAATCATGTAAAATAAACCGTTCCCCGCGACTTTTAAATACGAGTAATAGATTTAATAGGTACGAGTAATAGGAGAAATATGTTTTAATTATTATATCTGCGTAAATAATTATTTATATCATGAATATGCGATTGCGTTCAAATACATTACCCCAGTAGCAGCAACATGACGATTTTCAAACAATTCAATCTCACCATGTGAGAGAGTGTGGATTCCTACTCTATACATATGCAATGTTGAAATTGTGTACTTCCTAATAAAAAACGAAGCATCACCATCTGTTTATCGGACGCGATTGGTATTCTGTATTTACACTGGAATATTCACCGTTCCGAAATAGTTACCAAATGATAAAAGATTGTTTTGCTTATCAAATGTTTGTTTGACATTGTATTATATTTATCATTTTCCACTTCACCATCTTTTACTTTTTGCACAAAATTAAAATGAATTGTGAACCTTTTAAAAGATTCTTGTTGAACACATCAAATATTTATTACATCTCCTCGGTTCCAGTGAGATTATTAATTTATTATACCAGAGTATGAATTATTGGAGAGATATTGACAATATATGATTTGTCATTAATTTGAAAAACAGAATCACTGATTGTAAAATAACTGATGCCTTGGTTTGGATAACCCCTTAATGGAACCAGAAATGGATTTGTGGAGAGTAGTTAGAGTTGAAATAAATTGCGTCATCGAATACTCGACAAATTATTTGTTCATTAATAATGATATTAAAAAAATAATGGTTTAACATTTAGATGGAATAATAATGCAGTTTATGTGGATATGTATGTAAAGAACAAACCTTTTTCGCTCTAACATTTCATATTCCTTTATTTATAATTAAAAACACACATGTTAGTGGCAAGCATACAAATTTCCATCAATTTTATTTACAATATTGTTGTGTTTACCAATTTATTTCAAATAATATTTATGTTTATAGTCAATCCCAGGAAAAAAAGAGTCAATTCTACACATAATGTAATTTTTCTAATTTAGTCTAGTTTTTCAGAGGGCATTTCAGCACGCATTTCAGGCTTTTATTCAAAGTTTTATTCTCAGTCATTCTTCTTGTGTTAACGTTCACTATAAAATACCCGCTCCCAAGCGTTTCCAACCTTGCCAACAACGGATGCGTGGTTCATCAGCGGTGACCTACTTCTTCACATGTGTTAAATTCAACGGCGAGCGCGGTTGCTGCGAATCGCTCCCACCGCTTGCCCTACGCCAGGTTTCATCGAAGAGCCCATGGGGTTTTAACTGCCTGAAGTGATAACAGTTCTTGAAACTTAGAGAACATTTCAAATACACTCATTTGCCTAGGCTATTTGTCCCCACTTCCAGTCTCAAAACTTAATTTTGCGCATCTACGAAGCTGGAAGACGTTCAGAGTCGATCGACTCTTCGTATTACACGGATGTGCTGTTCGCGACGTCAACTTTTTCTAGCATCACGAAATTTGGATGGTTTCTTTAAGGCAATCACAAAAATTGCACAAGTACCCTTATCATCTCAAATTTTAACTGTAATATTGGGGTAATGGTATAAGTATACAGGTCGCAATATTCTCGAACTGTGTGTTACGAGCTATAAACTATGAACTGTACTGTACAACTCTGTGCGAGAGTGACATTGTGATCTCAGGGTCCGTATTCAAACCAAGGGATTACCGAACAAACTCCACTCTGCTAATCACTGGTGTATTTGCTGTTCACGTGTCTGAGGCAGGTAAGTTCTGCAAGGTCTACAAGTCTGCCAGATTCGCGTGTCGTGAAAACTTCGCTATCAAGACCGTCTTCGTAGAGTGTCCTGTGTTTTATTCCAGTAGCCAAGATGCAACGGTTGTGCAAAGATGTTTTTTCACCTTAATTTCATATGTGTGTACATTTTACGAAGGACGTTGTAACCACATTTTATTGTAACTGCTCTACTGTACTATCGTAGGGTTCAACAACTCGTATACGCAAAATTACCTTTTCATGCAATTTTCTCTTCCAATAACCATTGCACAACGTTGAACAGAAAAGAAAAAAAAAGTGCTCTTGAAGATGAAACAAGAACTCCAACATGTTCTGATACGAAATAAATTGTGTGTGTGTGTGTGTCTGTGTGTTTGTTGGAGGAGGTTTTTATAAGAGAAATAAGAGAAAAGACGGGGAAGGGTATTGGAAAGAAATATGACAAAAATAGAGATATTGAGAGGAAGGAATTTTGGGTGAAAGAAAGCGAAAGAAATATATTGAAGATAGGAGATAAATAATGAGAATGAGAGAAAGATTGAGAATGAGCAAAATAATGAGAAACAGCGGAAGAAAGAGAAGAAAAAATAGAAGGAAAGGGAAGGACGGCGAAGGTGAGCCGTCAACAGTCCCCCCTCGCAAGACGAACATCGCAGCAGACGCAGCCTCCAAGCGCTTCGCGTAGGGAGTCCCCGGAGCAGTTGCATTAGGCGCATTAGTATGCGACCCGGCTAGCAAACGTGTCTTAGAAGCACCATGTTGCCAACCCCTGCTGCTGGCAGCCGCTCGTATCCTTGCCGCACACGACGCTAGTGGCACGGGTATTTTCTGCTCCAAACGTTTATGGACACTGCAATATTTTCTTTCGTATTCGAGCAGCACGAACGACCGGCACCTCTAAGGCGCGTGCTGAGGAAAAATATGACGAGAGAGAGAGAGAGATCACTAGACAAGACTTTGGTGACATGTCTCGCATTTATATTTTAAAAAAATACGGAATACATCCAGTGAAAAATATATATTTGGATGATTCAAGGAGTGACGTTTTTGAAGGTTTTATGAATATCTAGCATTATTAACTTAAAAGCTTAATGATTTAGAACGACGCTGGACGTCATATCACTTTTAAAACATAAATCCCCTATGAAAGTCCCTAGAATTCTTTTACGTACGCCGAAGTGACGCTAATTAAACTCCTGTTTGCAACACATTCAAATTTACAGGTAGCCTGGCAAGAAAAATTACGCATCACACAGTGAATTGATATGTAATTATTTTATCTCGGATCGTTTCGTTGAACGCCTGCCCAAAGCAAATAGTCCAGAAGCAATGGCCCTCGTGTGCTAAGCGTATCAATTATCCGCATTAGTCTGGAAATAAAGTTTAGGAACAAAATCAATTGCAGTTGTCATGAACAAACGCGGCTGCTGCGAGGGGCGACTGGTTTTGCCCTCGGCTGCGAATGGAGGCGACGGCAGGGGGGGCGCTGCGCAGCGGGCGAAAGGCGGCGGGCAGTGGTGTGTGTGTGTGGGGGGGAGGGTGAGAGAGGTGTGGCGGGGTGGTTTAGGGAGCGGAGTCCGCTGATGGGAGTTGGGTGGCGGGAGAGGACTGGAAATGACGTGGCAGGCCATGATACAACCTGATAGGGTGTGAGGGATGAGGAGTGGACGAAGAAGGAGTAAGAGGATGGGGAGGACGGCAAATGATGCTAAATAACGGAAGAGGATGGGAGAAGACAAACGTTTATTGAAGCCAAAAATAGGGCGTGAGAGAAAGGAAGAGGACGGGAGAGGAGAGGAGGGGAAAAGGCCGGGAAGGATTGTGGAGGACAGGGAAGGCAAATAATGCGAAACGTTGGGAGGCGACGGGGACAGACGACGGCAGATTACAGAAGCCGCAGACAGGACGCGAGAGGGTGGATGAGGGTGGGACGGACGGAAGAGAGAAACCGAGAGGCTGCGAGGACATGCGGGAGGGCGGGCAGCGGAGGGACAGCTCGGGTGGCGGCGGTGGCCGACGGTTGCTGCGCAGGCCAGCGCTTCCAAGGCGGCCTCTGCCGCCCTCCGGCGGCCCCCGCGCTCGCCGATTGCTCGCCTCCCTCCAACTGCTAATCCATCCGCCGCACCCGCTCATCGGCATCCCCCGTCCTCGGTTCAACTGCGGTGAACGAGTTAAACAAGAGACGAAACCTCCGAGTACTGAACATGTGTATACTCCATAAATCATCATTCTACTCGCCATTACTTTCAGAACTTCCCAGGTACTACATTCGTACACATCAGAAAAGATAAATGAAAAGATAAGAGACAAAACGTCCGAGTACTAAACATGTGTATACTCCATAAATCATCATTCTACTCGCCCTTACTTTCAGAACTTCCCAGGTACTACATTCGTACACACCAGAAAAGATAACTGTGACTTTTTTGTTGTTGCCAATTGCTCCTTTTATTTACGTGATACAGAATGACAAAGGCACCTCAGGTGTGATATCACACCTGAGAACAACAAAGATACAAGATAAAATTCAATATATTCACTTCAAATGTGTCATGGTTATTGCCTGTGAAGAGTTGGAATTGAAACTACACTTAGTTATCGTCTCTTTTTTGCATAAGGAGTTTCTGGCTGGAAACATCACAAGCTAATTGACATGATATAATCATTAGTACGGGAAAAATACATGTTATTGGGCAACTACAATATTACCGCTTTTGATTAGCTGAAAGGTATGGTTACTTTATGCTTCTGGAAAAGTATTCCAACAGTATGTTATGTTAAAGTAGAAGGTTGTAAAATTGAATTCAGCAGAGCAAACCAAAAAGAGTCGCGAGTAGAAAGTTATACGGGATTAATGGAGTTTTTTTTAATTCGACCCAACATCAAGGAATTTTAGTTCGTGTACCTGTCATCCTACCTTTAACTTTCATTAGTAGTCCCAGGAATATGCTTCAAAATAATCAGGATACTTTGTCCATAATTAGAAGATTCGGGAATGCAGGCATTTTCTTTTTTTTTTTCCAAGGTGGAGTGGAATTTCTAAACACTAAAGCCTTCCGAAGAGGTGGAAAAATAGCGACCCGATTAACTGAGTAAATACATATATATAAACCCCCCATATATATATATATATATATATATATATATATAATATATATATATATATTGTGACGTACCGGGAAACGGTACTTTCACGACAAATAAAATCATATAAAGGACGTGGTACATTTTCGCGAATGGGTCTCCAGGGGAAATTGCGCTGCATTGGAAGAATATTCCAAAGAAATTCATGTATGCAATTGGAGGTTAATAATTAACACACTATATACATTAGAGTATTTTAGCAAGATTCGCCCAGTGCGCCAAGGCCCTTTTAAATAGTTCGTGCACGTGTAACGCTTGACCTTTGAAGCTTTCCGATGTCCAGCCGGCTGACTGGAGCCTGACGTGGCCGCCGTGGCAAACGGCGGCGGCGCGCTCGGGCAACTCCCGCTCGTCCCGAAGTTGTCCGAAGCGATTTCGGCGGTGACTTCCGTGTACTGGCCCAGCACTCAGCGCCCGTTCCGTCGGAGCCCCAAGTTGACAGCCCAGTTCTCCTGATCCCCATACGATTGTTCGCACGGTGCGGCCGCTGCTGCATTACATCCACGCGGACATGGAATGCGTGTCTATCAATCACTTAAATTCCACTGGTAATGTTTTTCATGAATTCGGTTCCTGGTTCGCACTACTGTTTCTTCTAATCGTCTGATAATTTATTTTAGCACCTCTAATCTCCCACTCAAATTATAATCAGTTCCACACTGTGGTAATTTCACCACACATTTGTTTGGCATCACAACCCATCCGCCACTGCACCCGCGCTTCTCCGTCTAGTATCTTCACCCCGGCACTAGGCGGCCTCCTCCTCGCAATTATTTACACCCGGCACTCGCTGGCGTCCAGTTCGTTACTGGCCAACCGTCACTCACGTCGCGCACCTGCCCCCGTTTGACCGTTGCGTGCGCGGCGGCGGCGGCTTCACTACGCTTGGATCGAAATCAGCGTTTCTCTTCTTATAATTAATCATCAGTTTTGCTAATTATTATGGGGGAAACGTTCTTCGTTTCATCACCCACCTCCCCCCCTTTTTCGGATTTTTTCTTAGCCAAAGAAAAATCAACAATCACTAATATAATCCAAGTCAGCACTTATAAACTATCATATTTACAATCTGTGATCATTGCAAGCTACAATAATTTTTACCAAAATCGGATTTGTACATGATTAACTGTATACTAGGACATATGCTTTATCTTACCTGACACAGAAACTTTCTGTATGAACTAAAATATTATACATACAACCAAAATGATTCTCCAAAATGACTGTAATGAAATACAAATTCAGTTTTAGCTAACATTAAATACACTTAATAGATCATTTCTGTAAATTTCTATAACCACATAAATGCATTTACCTTTGCCTAGTTTTTACATATTGTTCTCACGTGTAGGAACACGTCTCAGATTATGAAAATTATATTATCTTACCACCTCTTGCCTATCGCTTCACTAATCTGGCCATCAAATTACTTGATACAACATAGCCCCCATACCAAAATCACTACTGTCTGTTTGTACAATGCAAGTTTTTGTGAAGTCGGATGTGCTATGAAGGCAGCCTTGTAGAACATTTCTTTTAATTGTCAAATCTTCCTGGTATGGTCGTCCCTTCCATTTACGGCCAACCTTTCCAGTAATTGGTAAAATAGATAACACCTACCGAATTATCCTGGGCAAAATCTGGCATAATTAATTACATGTCCAATAAAATCGACCCTACCTGTTTCACCAGTTTTTCGGTGGCGGGATGTTTCTAATTTGTTCGATAGTTTCTGGTTCATGCTGATTCTTCAGTTGAAATTACATACCCCAAGAACTCTATCTTCTTAGTAAACCATGTGACTTCTTGAGATTTAGCTACCAAATTATTTTCTTGTGAGTAATCTTGAATAGTTCCGCAAATCTTGACAATGTTGCTCGATAAGATCTCTGCTGCAGTACTATTCGTCGACGTACGTTGTGACTCGTTTGTGCAATTTTCCTGAGTATTCTATCCACGCACCGAATCAATGCTTGCTCCACATTTCTTAATCCAAACGGTACTCTACAAAAACGTAGCAAATTCCTTCAAATGAAAACCCGTGTACTTTTGGTCTTCTTCCGCCACTTGCAGCTGCCAATATGCTTTGCTAAATCGGTACTTTGAAAAAATCAAACTTCTCCAAATCTCTGAACGCTTCTTCCACTGACAATGGGCCGTCCCTATTATGGTATTGTCACTGCATTCAATCGCCGAGCGTCTAAACACAACCGCAGTCCACCATTTTCCTTTTTCACGATTACGCATGGGGTTCGTGTATGATGTCTGTGCCTTTTTTATGATGCCGTCTCCACCATTGATGCGAGCAACTCTTGTCACGTCCTTTTTAGACTGCTGCCGGATAGGCGTAGTTTCGCGTCGAAGGGTATAATCAGTAAATTGAATGCGGAACTGGAAATCTATTATTGGATCATGGGTCTTTTTGAAACACCTTTTGTTTTCTTAATTAATAAAATTTAATAGTTCATCTTTCTGTTGTGCCACGTTTAATGCTTCTATGCTGCTCAACCTGTTGCCTAATCCCGTTGTTTTTCAGCTCTCCAATAATACACCCCGTACATTTTCATGCTCTTCCTTCCATTCCCAGATCAATCTCTAGCACCTGTCTCCCAACTCTACCACTTGACGGTGCCAGAATCGATAACCGCTCGTGCTCAGATAGGAAAGTCTGTCCCATATAATACATTGGATATAATAATTTCTTCACTAACAAGCTAGCCACGTTCATTATTGACTGCCAATCGTGGCGCTAACATTATTTGTTTTCCGTGATAGGGCTCGACTTTTCTGGGGTAGCTCCTATCACGTATGCCCGAGTTCATCGCAAACACATCACTTGTTTTTCCCTTCGATGATTAATTCTTCATACAACTCTTCGACACTACTGTTGTCGTGCATCCTGTATCTACTAACGCTTCTATTTCCACTGCCCTCACATTCTACCTTGATTTGTAGGACACTTTCTTATTCTAATCTCCGAACTTTTACGTTCTCTGCCACGCGGGGCGTCCGTAGTCACTGGCTGAATGGTGTTGATAGGGAACCACGTTTAAAAATTCGTGCATCTGGGTCCGCGATGGGCCACCTTTTCACCCACGGACTCTTATTGGTTTAAGACTTCCTGTCCTCTACTCGTACTAGGTCGCGATGGCTGATCAGGTGCCGCTCCCCCTCCAACTTGCTAGCTGCCTCCGTGCGGTTTGCGATCCGCGTCTACTCCATTCTGGTCTCTGATTCCTCGTTCTGGGTGCCAATCTATCCTTCCACCTCTTCCCCGCGTCTCGATTCCACTGCGTTGGCCTGTTCATCACCAATTTCACTTGCCCCTGACTTTGCTCCATTCTCAACATATTTACATTGCCCTCATTTCTATTCTTGGAGCGCCTGCGAAACCGTAAGATCATACCCTCCCAATACATTTTTTGAAACCTTTCGAATTCGTTATGATTTGCGCTTGCGCAGTAGGTTTCTGCAACAGTGACGGGAAATTGTCGCGTAATACACAAATAATTTCTTGATCATTCATAGGAGGAGATTAATGTTTTATATTCCATGATTCGCTTTCGATGCGTATTCCGTTAAAACTTGGCCCATGGAATAATTTGTAATGACTGTTCATCAGATTATTTTAAAATTCATTTGATTTCTTCGTTCCAATATCGTTCGGAAAAAAACCGGTCTTTAAATTCCTCAAGGATTCCGGAAATTACATCAAAAGTATCTGCCACGTCCGGCGTCCCCTCCCAACATAAATATAAAAAGTGGCGACTTACATCTTTCCGATGTGGTTGATCACTGCCTAAATGTCGTTCTTTGCCGCCCGCCATTAAAACCACATGCGTTTTCCTTTCCATCTCCCGAAAATTTTAATGACCTTGGTTTTAAAGGCGCCGTTCCACTCGTGGCCAATCGTGAATACTTTGCCACTCTTTCTAATCTGTTCACATCGGCTCGTAGTGCTGGAAACTTTTCTTCTTCGCATTCTCGTCTATTCTCTTTAATTTCTTGCTTGAACGTTTGCTTTATTTTTTCTTGACTTCTTTCCACTGCTGCGAACATCGTCCACAACCTTTACTTGGAAATTCCCGCTATTTATCCTTTCTTTCCCCACTGAGTAAACGATGATATAGTTCTACCATGTGCCTTCGCCGCATGCGGAGCCCCTTGACCCTGGTGTTTCTCTCACCAGCCTCGAAGGTTCTGTATTTCCTCTCGACATATGGTTCGTGCACTGCCCTCAATTTTGTCCATCCTGTGCGGCGACCTTATGTTATCCAGTTGTTGATCTAATTTGGCTTCCAATTCGCCCACCCAATTACGTAACTGATACTCAATCCCTCTCTGTTCTCAAATCCATCGGGAAAATCAAAGTTTTTTTGGTTCAGAACCTCCACTTCGTTCCGCTATCCTAGAACATTTCCCTCTTGGTCAAAACCTCGGATGTTTAATTAAGAAACATTCTATTTGCCCCCTTATTTCATCTCTAATTTGCCGCTCCGTCCTTCAAGCTTTCTATCCTTGCTCCTCTAATTTTTGACTCATGTTCTCAATTCCTATTCTGTTCTTCTGCGATTCCTTCTGTTCGTTCCCAATTTCCTGTTTTGTCTTCCGCTATTCTTTTCTGTCCCTCAATATCTTCCTGTTCTGTGCCTCTGCTCTCCTGTTCTGTTCCTCCGCCTTCCTGCTCTGTTCTTCTAACATCACTTCATCATCATTTGCATTAAATCTGAATGGGTATCTACCCGCCCTCCTGAATTCGGTTTCCTGCTGCCTAGTCATCGCCGTCGACGTTAATTTCCACCTTTTCCTCAAAAACAGTTCTCCCGATGTATCATCTAACGCTTCCACTTACACTATCCCTACTGTTCCAAAAAATTACGTTCCACCAATTCCTTCGTCCGTATCATCTATTCGTTCCATCTTCTCATCCTCATCCAACATTATGCTACGGGCCTCCATCTTTTTATTTTGAGGATACGTTCGTCCCAACTAAACCGTGATATTATACGACCTTTCCACAACTTCTCACTTGGCCCTACACTGCAATAAATGCTCTTTGGCTAGTGTTCTAACCGTTGTTATAAGACACCTTGTTCTTAACACCCACTATCACTCGGATCTCCAATTCATAAATAGCAGATCCCCAATTATCTCTAATACACAAATACATCTCTCTCTTTTTT
>BOPP01000086.1:3466870-3481078 GCA_017312745.1 Gryllus bimaculatus | reverse complement strand
GGGACGGGACGGAGGGATGGGGTGCTGCCTGGCAGAGGCCGTCGTGAGTCGCAGGGCCTGGCAGCCGGCGGCGCGCGAGTCGCGGGCGAGAGGAAGAGGAAGAGCAGGAGGTGCGCTAAGAAGCCGATCGATGAGGGGGCGTCGGGAGCAATTTGACAGAGTTATTGACGAATTTGAAATTTGCCAGAAGTTATGGCGCTGAGGCAGCGGGAAGAGGGCTTCATCCTCTTACAAATCTCGTGAGCGACTCGTGCCGGCTCCATCGCTGCCGGAGGACTTCACTCGGGCGCTGCCGCCGCCGCCGTGCTCTCCATCACGCTCTTGGAAAAAGCACTGACAAGCAGAGAATAAATATAAATACCATTTTCCGTATTGAGCCGCATATTGGACCTCCCCCAAGGTTTAGAATCCTCATTAATTTATAATAGATAATAAACGCCAATCTAATACACATTTTGCTCTTCAATTTCATATAAAATATCTGAGAAAGCTCAATAATGCGACCAAAGAAATGAAATAAATAATAATTAGTAACCAAAATCCAAGAACTGTGAGTATAATTATTTGTATAATTGCGAAAACCCAAAATGAAAAAACAAATGATTCTGCGATTGGGTTCAATCTCGTGCGGATGAAGGAAATTTGCTTAGTGTATTAAACTTTAGTAGGTTTTTCGTCCCTGTGGTATTGACTCTGAATGTCGACCAGAGTGGCCTATGGTTTCCCTAACCATTTCAGGCGGATGTCAAAGCAAGGCGTCCTAAACGCTAGATTTTTAATTCTCTATCTTGGCGGTAACAGTAGTTACGCGCAATACCTTTGTCAAATGGGCCAGTGCTCACATTTTTCTACAAGGATTTCTGACAAGAGGCAGAAATTCCGAAATGCTACCAATTGTTTCGAAACTTCCCCTGTCTACGAATCTCATGGTGGGCTATACAAAATGATAACTGAACTAATAGTAAATAGTAATTGTACCCGTGGAAACATTCCACATTGTTTTTAACCTTTGGAAACAGTTCCGATATTACAAATACTGCTATGACAGAAATATTCATCGTCAAAACAGCAGCGACCAGGAATTATTATAGGGGTGCCTGTCCTTGTAGTAAGGAGACTGAAAAGAGAAACTGACAAACGTAATCTATAAATCCACAAATTCAGGCACTGAAATCAATATTATTTGTAAATTAAATACCATAAATGATACACACTCCTAATATCTGCAGAAAATGTAACTTAATAGGTAAAAAGTGAACACCACTAACTATTCAAGAACGTTCTCAACGTTAAACAGCTCGCAGTTCTCTAGCAAACAGTTCTAAACGCCAGAATAGTGCTGTGACCCTTTCAGCAATAGAAGAAGAAACTTTCTTCGTGTGTGACTGAGCCTTATCCCGAAAGCATCTCTGGAGGATATGAGGATCGTTTGACAGCCGAATAATAGCGCATAATAAAATGTGAGGTAATAATCGTTATTATTATTAATTATGTTATTATTCTGGCCCGCGCCAGAAAATAAAATAGTTAAAATAAACGTCGGATAGATTAGAATGTACTCGGCTTCTGACGGCAGGTTTTTCCCCCTTCAGGGGTTTTTCCCTGAGGCGTACCTTGTGGTCTCTTTTCCGCGGCTTTGATGCTATGGAGAGGCCATTTGGGGTGAATACCAGAATTCGAAAGATTAGAACGCGAAAGGATGTAGGTATTGTAATGGCTTAAAGACCTTCGGCCTAGCCACATAGGATCAAGTAATCTAATTTGTTTGTAATAATTACCTATTAAATAAAAAAATATTATTATTAACAGTCTTAGGGCCATAGCAATTATGATCAAGCAACTAGTGCGCTGAAGTCAAGGGTCCCGATTGAGTCCTCATTGGGGTTCAGTTAGCGACCCCTAACAAAGATGGCAAGGGCAAGAGGCTCCGTTTCAAGTGTCTCCTCCGGGCCCCCGAGAATGTATACACACATCTGAACACATTATAGTGACACATAATTCTTTTGGACTTGGGTACTTTATCGAAACCAAAAGTCAATGCATTTATCCAACACGATCTGGCGGCGAAACCAAACGTTACGTTAGAGCCATCCATCAATTTCCAAGCTAGGATGAAACAGGTCGTTTTTGTAAACGAAATGGAATAATGCAATACATCATGCAGGTGCATGTAACACATAACCAAATATCTAATAAATATGACAGCATGAAAATTTCACAAAGTACCCACCTTGGATGTTGGCATCAAGGTCAGAGGTCAAGAGTGCCTTTAAAGGTGGCAAATATTGCCTATGGTGTTCTTCCCATGGAGAGTAAGGTGTATTTTCTAGCATTTGACAACTGAATATTCGTCTTACACTTCGAAGAGCCTAAGGATGGAACAATGACCTTTCAATGCCCAAGGGTGAAATATTATTTAAAACTTTTTTATATCTTTGACTCCGTCCTTTTCTTGCATTATTTTTGTTCCCTTCAATCATCATTATATCACTAATTCAGCAATTAAGTAATTAAAAGCAAATCCCAAAAGAAATAAAGATACTGGAATGTATTTTCACAGAAAATCAGTCAAAATGTAATTTCTAGAGCAGAAGTGAATTTTATAGATCACATCACACACACGGTTTTTAAACGTAGTTTATTAGAGGCAAAGGAAACGGTGCTAGATAGTTCTGAAATTTCATTTTACATATGCTCAAATATGGATGATTTATGCTATATCTGACGTTGGCCCAGGTTGGCAGGTCACATCTTTTCTGATACCTCCTGATTGCTTAGCCCGAGTGACCTGGACATCTCAAAACGTTCGTCGATACGGAGGTCGGCCTCAGAACATCTGGTGACGGATTATTGGGAATTTAATCTCTAGCCAGGCAAACGTATTAAGACAGATAACATCGGTTAGATATCCTCGCAAGATTTGGAAACTACTACGAGAAGAAATAATTATGAATTTAAGGGTTAGGCTAAGGTCCTTTATCACATTTTTGACAAAAATAAGATAATAGTACTAACAAGCGCGCCACATATATTATTACATATTTGGTGAGAGTTATGGTGCTGGGATAATAAATAAAGCAGCACTATGACTTTTCATTACTCGGTGACGAGCAATATTGTATTCAAGCGCTCACCACATTCGAATTAGATGTGGCATAGCACTAACTAGAACTAAGGCCTTTAAATGTCAAGTAATCTCACACCATCCTTCAACTATCTAACGATGTAGCAGAGCTACATCAGTGTACAATTAAAGAAATATTGTTTTTTACACTTCAATAATCCGAGGTTTTAGTTAGTGAAGAACCCGACATCAAGCACCATTTCATAAACCATAGCAACCTCGTATCTTCAATAAGAGGCAACACTGAACGATCAATAAATGTCGTTGAAATTAGTGCCATTTACTAAATTTCAGGAACATAAAGCCAGAGCGCAATCGCAAAATTAATTTGCGCGAATAGTTCACAGTATGCAAGAGAGGGTGCAAAGGGCATGCTCCAAAATGGATGCGAGGTAATGGACATACGGAAGATCGAAAAACTTAGCACGTAAATCGCGTAAGCACGTAAATCGTAACGTCGTATCAGAATTTTTTGAAACGTTACTTAATAATCTCACTGTTGCGATATTCAGAGTTTCACATCGTTGACACTGTCGGAACACTATTTTTAAAACGTGTTAACATTTTGTAGGTGTTAGCATTTTTGAAAGGTGTTAGCACTTGTAGGTTCGTTTTAAACATTAATTCACACCTTTTGCGCCGAACGGAGGTGTTTATGTACTCTTACACATTTTTTGGTGCTTGCATGAAAAATTCCATTTTGTACTGTGACATCACACAGATTTTCATTCGCGAGTTGGCGTTGGATTGGTTCTGATATTGTGATTATAAATTCAACACGTTACTTGAGATCCAATATGGCACAGGCTGTGGTACTAAATGATTTCAACGGTTTATGAATTTATATAGCAGTCGGTTTTTGTGTTTCGTAATTGAACGGTAATCTTGTTACGTATCTTGATTGGCCCCTGCCGTTAGTTTCTCGACCCGCATGCAATTTGATGTCGGCATTTAGAAGCACATTCCAATGGCTTTCAAAACCATCTAATGAATTTTCATTGCCGCAATAATTCTAGTAATACAACAATTGCCATCACTTATGAAATGACATTCGTAATATGAGAACAAAACTTTTGAAAATTGTTTTCTCCCTCCCAAAATGCAGAACAGTAGGTTAATGTATCTTCTTAGTTAAATAAAAGAAAACACTGGTTATATTTATGAATCGGGTATACTTGTCACCACTTTTGCTAGTTAAGTGTTTTGGAGTCGTGATTTGAAATGATGTACGTTATAAAATATATAACGTTAAGACGCTCAGACGATTAAATAGCACTAGACGTTTCGTGAAAATAGCTTCAGAATTGTTTTGACGAATTTCAATTTTTAGAGAAAAAGTTAGAGTTGGGCTAGATATCACGTACAAGTCAATTGAACGCTTGAAGAACAATGAATTAATACACGAATAAATGATTAATCCAGAGACATTATTTATTTACTTGTTAATTAAATTTTAGAAATAAATGGAATATGTTAATGCTTATCGTTTAAAACTAACATTACTATTTTGAAAAATAGCTTCATCTTTCATAGCATTTGGGTCACAAGAACAACTGATAACATTTTAAAACAATGCAGTTTGTCAGTAGCAATTGCCTATATTTCTGTTTTATTCCATATCGCACCTCCAATAGAAAAGTGACACAAATGCGAAATTTCATTTTTCAGCTAAAAGCTGATAAAGAGGTTACAAAGAGGTACTGCTACTATTCTGAAGTTAATTTTGAATTAGTTCAATTACTGTCCGCTAGAAGGTGAATATTTGGTACAACCTATGACGAGTATTACAGAACTACGAAACTTAAAATTGCAATTTCTGAAAATCATAAATTTGCACTTATGTCACTTTGATATTTGAGGTGCGATATATTAAGCATTATTCCAAATATTCAAGAATATTTGTAATGCTCTACAGAAGCAAAAAGACAGCTCTTGTGCACTTTACAGTATTTAAGGAGAACATAATGCTTTGGGATGATGATTTTACTCTCTTTCTTATAAAATATATGAAAATAATTGTAAGGTCTCAGTGTTTTGCCTTGAGGGTAAGAGAACCAGATATTACAGAAATGAAAATACATAATCACGTTGATAGACAACACATATGTTATAAAACGTATTATCCTAACCGAAACAAACAATACACAGCATTTGTCGTGAAACAAAAAACACTAATCTTACATCTAAACTAAATCAAAATTATTACTTAGAAAAGTTCACCAGAAATAAAATTACACACAATGTTTGCGATACCGCTAAAATCTTATCTCCTTGACTTTGCATGCACTGTCGTTTTCAAGCCTTGCAAGCTAATTTAAGAATCTCAGATAACTGTAAATCTCAGATGCATTTATACAATCAAACCAATGCTGCGCAACTGTGGTTTAGTATGTCTTACGACGCAGCTTTATACATTGGAATCAGATTACCTTTGAGCAATAAATATTTTTACAATTATTTAGATTAGTTTCAAAAGAATTATACATTAAATTTTCTGACACTATAATTATTGTTTACAAAACAATAAACCAGTCTCAGCTATTCACAATAGAAAGTTCAACAAGAACGTAAAACGTTCAAAGTTTCCTTTAGATATACCCAAGAGATAAATTCTTAAATATTCTCCACGAGTAAGACTGTCCAGCGCTCATACGCTGTGGTTGCGGTTCAAACTCCACGTGAGCTTGCTGCAAAGTTGGGTGACGCAGTTTCTGATTTTTTTAACTTTTTGCCATTTTAAAACTTCAATATCTAGTAAACTAAGTCACATTATGAGATCCTGGCACAGTGAATTGCACTAGAACCAGTCAACCATACAAGATCTTTCTCCGTGGTTACGCTGTAGATCTGCAACACGTACTCCCTTCTAGAAGAAAATGGACTTTTGTATCTTTATTACACCCCTGATGCCGTGGCTCGTACAGCGCACTTCTTTTGCTGTCGCCTCTTGTATATTACCACGTTGCTTACAGCCTCTCACTTACCACAGGCAACAAATCTCCCCTACAGTTTCTGATGTTATGTGTAACAATCTACATATCAATAATTTACTATTCAAACGGTAATCATAAGCAGCAGACATACAACTCCAATTATTGCGTGCTCCTCTCGTCTATTGCACATGTTTCACTGCACGTTATCGCTCTCATTACATTTCTAATTAATGAACCAGTAATCATATTCTACATGCGAGAAACGAATAATATGAAAATCCAAAGTGAGAGACCTGAAATGATGTCAACACGAATTGGCGCTTAAATTTCTTGTAACTGACAGGAACTGACGCGAGAAAGACTATAACATCACTTGTTCCTTTCTACATTCCAATTGAAAAATTTTGTCACTTCTGAAAACAAACATTTAGTGTATTACTAACCTTCATACAGTTCAGTTGTGTTTGTCATAGTATTGCTATAACTAAGTGCAGAGATTGCTTTGCATGTGTTTCATGTTCAATCTTGGAAAATTGTGAATTCGAAAGAGCAAAAAGTAATATTATTATCAATCCTTTCATTTTAATGAGCTTATAAAAAAAGGTACATATCTGTCATTAGGGCATATATTAAAATTCAAAGTGGAGAGAGTCATCGATCCTCGAATTTCGAGACCACAAGACGACGTTCGAGTACCGCTCGCGGCAAGTGACGAGAGACGAACTGAATCGTCTCATTGAATATACTGCGACAGAGTATTCACAATACTGCCAGACTGACTAAAGTAGCAAACTGACTAAAATGGAAACAGTAGTCTGAGCGGGAGGTTCTAGAGTTTCAAACTCGAGTATTTGTGAGACTAGTTATATAACTCAGTCCAGTTCAGAAACTGTCTAGAGGAGAATTCTAACGGCCGGCTACACTGATCGGCAGTTTTCTGTATTTTCTTTCATTCCCCGTTGAAGGAACTATACCCTAACAAATATGCCACACATCGTGCTTGATCTTCCCTTTCTAATTCTTGCCCCATTCTCTCCATTTACATGCAGTTACGAGTACAAGCACTACATAAACAAATGATGACCGGAGAGCAGTCGGGAGCTTAAAGTGTGCTACAGTTGCAGGTGTACTTCGCTGGGGGAGATACCTGAAGATGGAAATCCGAACGTCGAGGAGCAGGTCGGTGCCGCATCTCATGTAACTGAGTGGGATGGACACCGCCACCTTCGGGGATATAGCATGTACAACATTTACGGGAATAATAACCAAAGCAAATGACCCGACCGGAAACACAAAATACTCAGTTGCTCAAGGTGTCTCGCAGAAAATGATATTGTAAAACTGATCTGATATCTAGAACTTGTAGTTTTCCTATTAGCTCCAATTCGTGAAATGCAATTATTTTAGAGGTGGATGAAAAAAATACGCAGACTCTAGAGAACCATGAGAGAATATCTTTCACTATTTGAAGAAAGTTGCAATTAATAACTAAAAGCAATCGATTGCAGTGAATAAAAAAGTCTAGAAAATACTCTTTTATAGAAAAATGGTTTGAGGTTTTCGTGAAAAAATAATAAAACTATTAATTAATTAATAATAAAAGTATTAATAATAAAACTACAGACATTCTTAGTTCAGAAAAAATGTTGAAAAAGTGAATAACAACAAAATATCAAGTACATCGCTCTGATCTCTAGTTATTTCCCTTAAACATTATTTTGAGTCAGTGTTCTTAACCAGGTCATGTAAAATCAAGAAAATCTGTTCCACTTTGTTATCACAATGCACCCTTCGTAATTTGGGTGTAATAGTACTTTTCTCAACCTCATCTCCGATATCAGATGGTAGCGTGGAAACCGCAAAGATACTTGCGGTCACAACTTGCGGTTTTAGCTTAGTTAAGATGCAATAAACACCAAAAATCATAGGTTTGGGCTGTAAAAAAGAACTATAATTTATATTACTACAAGTGAACAAATCACAGTAGAAAGTTCCCAGTCAATGAAAAATTATTTCTGAAACGCTAAATGAATAAAAAACAAAAATAATTTGCGATAATTATATATGTACATTTTTTAACGAAAGAATTTAAAGTATATGTTTATACATGATTATCGAATTTAAAAAGACAAAAATAGCTCATTTTAGTATTTTCGTTTTCCCCTTAATATTCGCGTGACTGTCTGTGTCCATATCAACTACGGGAACAGCGGCAGAAATACGTGGCGCGGCGCCATGTTAAGATAATTTATTGTTGCTAAACACAATGCTTTTTATTTCCTTTTGGTGGAAAAATAGAGACGAGTTTAAGAAACTATATTACTTAAACATTTTTATGCATTTTGCTGATTGCAATTGTTCACATCTAAAATTTTCTTCATTAAAAAGCAATTATTTTATATATTAAACACTATATTTTGTTAAAAACACTTTATTGTCTATAAATTAAGGCGGACCACAATTTTGTATCCAAAATAAACACTAATAAATCATAACTTAAATTGTTTCTCATCGCTTGTTTCGTTTTTGCTTTTTTGTAAAATTTGGCAGTAAATGTTTTCAAAATAAAGGGGTCAAGAAAAACCAAATTATTAGGTGATCAATTTTTAACGCCTGAATTTCAAGGCCTGATTCAGCAAAATTTCTGTTAAACAAAACAATTAAACAAAACAACACAAAATGGCATGTATATTACTTACATAAATTAAATATTTTAGCAATATCAGTCTTCACGAATAATTCAACAACAATGTTCTTTATTCTTTACTCACCAACAATACAAAATACGTATGCTGTTCTACAACTCAACAGAAGAATATCAAATATTTAACAGTTGACGGCCTCTTTCTTGGAGCCTGGCTCTCGTATGACGTCAGTGGGGTTGTAAGCAGTGATTGAGTTTAAGAATTCAGTCGGTAGTCCCAGTATTAAAATACGCGGAATAAGAGAATCGAGTTTGCATTTTTGCATGTGCGTTTTTCAGGCAAAATGGACAGTATTTCATTTTTTTTTTTTTGTATTTTTTCCAAGTTAGAAGTTATCTAACAAAACCATACACACCACTCACGTGGTCAGAGTCTGAGTAGTTTTTCTTAATTTGTACGTGCATTAAAATTAGTGATTTGATATATTCATTTTAAATAGTAGGAAAAGCAATCCAGTTTGTCCTGAAATGACTTCGCTGCAAGTCTCTCCTTATTTAGTTTGAAATATAGCCTCTGTCGTGGATCTTTATGTAAGAATCAGATGCTTTTTTAAAATAGACTTTCAACAGAGGGTACATATTTTCATGCAATCCATATATTCATAAGTATAACACGCGAGCTAGTAATAATATTCATCAGATCTGTTACATAACACCACAAAAAACCCACACTGGATTTTTATGCTATATTTTACTGTGTTTTACTGACACTATTAAAAGGCAAGTTATTACACAGGCTTAAAACTCAAGGAAAGCCCTTTCTGGCGGATAATCGTTTTCGGAAAATTAGGGACCTAACTTCTGATAATGAGCATCAGAAATAAGAATGATATTTATTTCAATGCAAGGCGCTGATACATACGGGTATCTGATATGTGACTTTTAGTCTCATTATTACTCAATGATCATAAAATATTGTAAATAATTTTGCACAATCAGCTAATACTTTTAGACCTTTGCTTTTATTCTGTGTATTATATAGCTTTCATCCTTCTGTAAAACGACAATGAAGTTTATGTTGGTTTTACATGAAATAAAAATAAAATATTATAAAGTTATTCTGAGTAACAAAAGAAGGAAAAATTTGTCACTAATTTACGATGGAGAAAATAAATTAAAAGTTCACGCAAAAATTTATTTCAGTTTATTAATGGAACGTGCATAGTGCTACATTTTATTTCAACAAGTAGTAAAGTACGATACACATGGCAAGTAGTTGCAGGGAAAACATTCTGCCAGGTATAAACAGTAGACGTTTCTCTATAAAACATCAATTTCATCTCTCTTCAATCACCGATAGCCTATCACTCTACATTACTTCTCGTTGCTTTGGAATTTCGTTGAGAAAAATGTCAGTTTTTCGAAACGTTTTTCATACAAAAAAGTATTCAGTATCAATCATGTCAAAGAAGGACTCTGAAAGCATTCATTTTGATTTTGTTTAGCCAAACATAACAGTGATGGACATTTATCACCGTGATATTTATCTCGAACATACTGTCTCCCTTTCATTTCTCAGTAACCTGTCCCAAAAGCCATTTACCATTTCATGAACAAGAGCAAGCAGTATAAGGCGACACAGTGTTACATGATATGTACCCACAACTTTTCTATTGTTCTATCATCTATTCATCTATCTGTTCAATTATGTAAGCTATGGTCTTACACCCACTGATGCCAAACCACATGGGAAGGAGCCGGTAACTAACACTTAAAAATGATTCGTATTCATCTGACAAACGTTGATTAACTTCTGCTAGTGCAGTTTTTCTTCTTCCTATTATTTTTGACATTTCACCAACTCTAGTATGTTTACTTGCCATCAAGTAATTAGTATGGAAAAGAAGTACACTTTAAAACTTCCTTTAAAAATATTATTTACACGCTTCAATATGTGATTAAAATTGAATCTATTGCGAGATTAATTAAGAGCGCGATGAGAGTAAACAACGCGGGTTCTTTGAAATCCGGTATGCATTTCACGCACGTTTACATATGTTGATGATTTAATTCACACCATATTCTCATCTGCGCTTCCAAACTTTTTTTTATCAAATCTTACAGTAATCTGATGATCTGGTGATCTGGAGGCCGTAGGTTTTGAGCCCCTATCTTCGCCAGGAGAATCCCAGCAGCTGGCTGATCTGATAGTTTTTCGTGCTTTCTCTTCCCAAGCCGGAGCAGTACTGTAACAACCGGCGACGGTCGGCGCGCAATCTTTCCTTCATCTTCTATGACCTAGTCTTTCCCCTACACATACACACACTTACTTGCACGACATTACCACACGTGTTGCGAGAATTTTCGGATATTATCCCGACTGGGGCGGTGACCTGGGGAAATCTCCGCAAGCCAACGGGTCGATCGGCGCCGCGGATCTCACCGCCAACTCCCAGCATAAAACATTCCCTATACTATCGGGACTATTGACCTCTTCAGTTAACGTGCGTCCAATCAATCCCAAGGAGAGTGGATCGGCCGTGGGCTGAGCGAGCGGGTGGGGGAGAGGCGGCCTCTACACCGAGCGAGCGAGGAGCAACATCGTTTTGGAGGGGGCGGGGCGCTGGGCGCAGGCCGGCGCTCGCGGTAGGCACCGACCTCTTCCGCGTCAACGGCCACGTCATTAGCCGTATTCATTAACGAAATTCCGGCGGCGACAACGCGGAGGCATGCTCTAATGAGTCGACAAGCCCTGGGGCGCAGATGGGGTTGGCAGCCGGTAATGATTCTTCTGGACGGTATTGGTGGAAAAAATTACGTATCGATTTGGTAATACGTATCGGTAAAGCGTTCGGAGGCGTTGCCAGTTTCTTCCTAGCAAAACGTAATCCCCGGGCACTCGGAGCCGGGGCGTGTTGAGGAGGAAAAGGAGAACAAAACGGAACTTTGAGGGGAGCGGGGAGAATGTGAAAAAAGAACGGGTGAGGCGGGTGGACGGAGGGGTGTGGGTGAAGTGGGTAGATTGAGTACTGATCGCGCGATGCGTGGCTTGAATAGCATAGAATCGGAGACTACATTTATTGCTATTGAAGAGATGAAGGTATTCAGAACTGTGGCAAAGCGAGTGGATTGGGAAGGGGAGGGGAAGGAACGCGTTAATTGAGTAGCGTTTGCCAAGAATGTGATCACGTGGCGTTTATTTATTATTCGAAAAACAGTAAAAACTATGTTATGTGTTGGAAAGAAGTATAATCAGTGCACATTTTCTCGAGTATACGCCGATTGAAGGGTGTGAGGTTTATCATCGCAAGGGGTGTGGATTGGCATGTGATCGCAAAATGAATAGGTTATACCGTGAGCGTGGTGAGACGATTCATTGGTATTGGGGGGCGAGATGGGTGAGTTGAGAAGTAGAGTTGTGATGTGAGTAGTTTAAGAAATGACAGCGAGGTAAAGGGACGATATAGTGATTGTAAGGTGATGTAAGATAAGGTAGGCTGGGCTAAGCTCTACGACCGACCTCACCTATCTGACTGTGGTCTGTCTAGGAGGAAAAGGGCTTTTCACACGAGTATGTCGCGTTTGTTTAGTGAAGTGAGCTGAATCAGTGGCGGGAGCGAAATGATAAAGTCGAACAGAATATCGGACGAAAGAATAACCCAACTTACATTACCCAACAATCATTACAAGTATCGGAAATCTACAGGACAACAGCATTGAAGAAACCTATTCCCACACGTCAAAATATTTATTGACTACTGGTTTCAACCGTAGACAGCAACTTCTCTTTCATTCAACGTGGGCCCACTACGCATGCAGTGGCGATGACAGTTGACGGTCGTGATGCAATGACAGTTGACGACCTCGGAGAAGGATTGTGCCACACGCATAGAGTTTGAACCAATTTTCAGTTGACCTTTCATAAGCCCAACCGCTCTCGCATCCTTTCGAACTTGCCAGGTTAACAAGCGTTTTCGAGGAGTGCGTTTTCCCCATGCGCCACGAGAAAATGTTACACCTCGAGGGATTTTATTACACTACTAATCTATAGAAACTGTGTTACTAGGTATCTAACTATGTTACACGTGCTCCTACACTGGGAGAACTCTTGAGAAATAACACGACAATGATTGATCAAACTTGTCTATAATGCCGGAGTAGAAGCACTCATTTTCGGTTTCGTGTTGTTCTTGAGCTTCGAAGAGGTTTTGTTTAGAGAAATATAATACTTATTTTGTTTCTTCTATAGTCTTTCCGCAGTGGCACCTTGCCGGTTAATGCTTGCAGCAGAAATTATGTTGGTAGCATGAGATGCAGCCTGAAAACGTAAATTGCGTACTCATCACAATCACAATTGATGTTGGATGTGTTGTCCCATTCACTTGTTTCCTAGTGAACTGATTGCTACCAACATACATGGAATTTTTAATAGGAGGCCCTGAAAGATTTTCCTGGCGCACTCTATTGGGTAAGTTATTTGAGACTCGACGCATAATTTCAGCTGTAGTGAATGGAAAGTTCAGGATCTTTACTATGATTTCTGTGTTATTATTATTATTATTATTATTATTATTATTATTATTATTATTATTATTATTATTATTGGTAGTAGTATTATCTCATTTGGTGTAAAAACTTATAAGTGATAATAATGATCAAATAATAACAAAGCATTGGTGAAATGAGAGGCAAGTGAAAGAGAATAATAAAATCCTGCCGCGATCCAGCTTTACGCGCACCCAATATCACATGCCGTGGTGGCAAATTGAACCCTGGTGCTAAGAGGTTGCATTTAAAGAACAACTGAGAAGAATGCTACAAGAATATTCAAGTGAAGTGCGTCAGGCAAGTCTATCCGCACTGTTGCTGAGATTTCAGGATTTTCTATTTAAAATGGTATTTATATTGACAGTAATTAGATTGCTGGGAAAGAAGTGAAGGGGACATTTACAGCATTTGTTATGACTGTGGTGGGAGTGCGGTATTTACGTTTTCTTGTGTTACACATTGCTACTAACATAAATTTTGTTGCAAGTACCAAGGTACCAATGCGGAGAGTCTTTCCTAGCGAACTGTATACTATATCAAGCCCACTTTAACACGCAGTCGCCAAAACAGCCGACAAGAAAACAAATCTAATTTTTGGCTCCTGAGGCTTAACGTGATATGCTTTCCGCTCTCCGGGCGACGCAGTCAACCTGTCCACCTGCGTCGACGTGAATAATAGACATTAACGTGCAAAAAATGCTGCCCTGATGACGGTCAAGAAATGCTTACCGCATCGTTGGGGCACCAATTTACGGCCAGGCCTGACCAAACGGCTGAGAGAATGTCAAGAGCAAACATATGGCTTCGACCGCGGGTGCCCACGACTTCATTGAGCAATGTGGTAGCCAAGAACGATGGCGAGGTGGCCCCACCCCCGTTGGGGGCTGCACGCAGGCGAAGAGGGACCCGCTGCATAGCGCAACGTCAGGCTGTAACGGTCTAGGGAAGGGCGGGAATGG
>BOPP01000086.1:3447022-3460892 GCA_017312745.1 Gryllus bimaculatus | reverse complement strand
TTTTTTTTTTGGAAAAATACTGCCGCGCTCAGCCGAATCCAAGATTCTTGCAAACCACCCACACAGACCAACGAAAAAGGTCTTTCAGTCCGAGTGACTCCCAACCAGAACCGAGCTATCAACATAATTGTCTTAAAAGGGCTGGCTGTACTTGTGGAAATTATCCGATAACAGGACATACTGGTAGCAAGGTATTTGAAGTTTTTTTTGTAATTATAAATACCGAAGTGCCTTACATAGTGATATCATACGAGAAAGGGAAGTGGTGAAAACGGTTTCCGCGCTAGAAAATAAAGTGTCATTTACGAAGATTATATAAGTTACGAATTGACGAACAAAGTGTTATATTTCTTTTTGAACAAACTGAGAAAGTTACCAAAAAAGCAAACTGCCAAGATATTGCCACGAAAGCTTTCTTTGGTTGGCTGAAATGGAGATAACTTTGTGGTAAGTACAATTACGTAAGGCGTAGACTGTCTACTTCACCGTGACACTCGACTTTTCTCGACCTCCACTGCCTTCACTCCTGCCTCGAGACTTGAAGCACACTCGGCGAGTGCAACAAGACCGCAGGTTCCTCGACGAACTATCTTTCGCGCTGTCCGCAGGGGTTACGTAACACGATCCGTTATTGTCTAGGGAACTGCCGGCCGGGTAGATGTCCTCACGTAAATTGCGCTTAAAATACGTTTCGTCTCAGCAAAATTGTCTCGCTAAAGTGTTCATTTAAACTGACGGGGGAACCTATTTTTCTACCCCATATAATTGAATAAGTTGTAAAGAAAATTTTAAGACACAAGACCTTTCAGATTAATTAGATTATCCCAGAAAATTACGGCGTGCGTCAAGTTGTCACTCCTGATCGAAAAGATTGATTAGAATCCGACTATTAGCATGAAAGATTGGTCAATGATTTTATCGCATTATGTTCCAAAGTGTCTTGCTTTTATCTGAGGCAATACTCGGAAGACTCCACACCTGTATCGAGAATGGAAATCTTTTGTAAGCTCAAGTTTATTTACTGTGTATTCGTTGTACATTATTACAAAAATACATTTGTTCTGTTATGTTGACAAAATGAATTCACTCTTCACTTCTAAAATCAATGATGTTGGTACTGGTACGGGACGGACAAAATGGCGTCGATTACCGGTAAGTCAACTGCACATTTTTGTAATGGCTTCAACCGTAATATTATAGAAAACATTACTTGTTTAGAAGTTTATTTACTGGCTTCCCCCGATATGATCCTCTCTACAAGTAAATACTACTTTCTGCGTCATCTGAACGCCATCATAAAAAATGTTTTGACTTTCATATTCACTGCCAGGGTTCCCCACAAACGGTCTCGGAGATTTTTATCCATTTTTGAGTTATTCCCTAGCTGAGAAAATATGCAATATGAATAGGGTGAACACATAAGGAGCATTTAAATTTGAAGGATCTTCAGCCAGTTATGTTTTTCGAACTGCAATGTCTCTGCAAATGCAGATGCAAATTTCATGCTTTGAAAACAGATCGAATTAAGTCAAATTTAAACCAGAGCTCCTTGGATTTAATGCACAGTCATCAACTGATTTAGATAAAATTTGATAGTTTTCAAACTTGGAAACTTTTCTAAGGGTTCGCAGGATAACTGACGGAAACAATTAAGTTGTAATGCCTGTGACATTAAACTGTTGCGATTCACATTGGCCTAATAAGAGAATAATGAATAAATAAATTAATAGTGAATTAAATTCCTTTGAATTTTTTTAAAACACAAATAATCACTAAATATTTATTGCAAGGTTCAGGAAAAAGTGTTTTTAATTTCAATCCCGACCAAAAAATTAATCATTTTTGAAAGAATTAAAAATTGCATATAATGCAATTTACATTCATTTTATAAAAATATCAGTTGAAACAAAATTATAAAATCTACAGTGCTAATAATACACGACACATTTTATAGCTAACCAAGATAAATATAATTCTTTACGTAATGAAGCGACACGAAATATTACAAATTGGAGAGAGAAATATATTTTGGGAAGAGGTTTAAGCAATACATGGTGAACTACGGTATTCACTACTGAAATATATCTACATTTTCTTCCAAAGAACCATCTGTTCGAAGCATTTTTCGACATTTTGTCTCAAGAAGAGCTGGAAGTTGTGTATCTCTACTGCACTAACCCCAATAATGTTATAAATTCTCCAAGAAATTACATTTTTGAAATGATAAGTTTAATAACATCCAACACTTGTTACAGAAATTATCACAATTCTGGAATCCAAAAATGCAAACATAAATTTCCAAAACTAGAATTAAACAGAAGAAATAATGTTAAATTATAATAAGATTTGCGAGGGGTACAAACGTTTCTTACAACTACAATAATTCTAATAATCCAATATCGAATTAAGAAGAGTTTACTGTGTAGTAATTTTTACTAGTAATTCACAATAATATTTGGGATAAAATACATGGCGCTGTTGACCTGATTTCGTAGTAATGTCACAGTGAAATAATAAAAAGTGAGTATTTATTAAAAAATATATCAAACGTTCATAAACGCGTATTCAATTAGTAAAAAATAACTATAGGTGCGTCAAACAATGTGCTATTTATTTTCAATTTTAATTTATTCGAAATGACATAACGGTGCGTGCTGAAACCCAATGTGCGCACCATATAATCGTACAGAAACTGCAGAGTAGCCGAGGCAGAAACAATGTAGCGTAGACTACGAGCTTTATGAGGCACAAACAAATTTTATTAATTTATAATTATATTTATATCTAGACACTGGAAATTAAATCAACTCTTACAAGTGGAAGCAATAACGTTCTGGTTGGCGTTCGCGATATGAAAAAGAATGGGAGTTTCATTTATCTGTGAGGTTGAAATAGAGGGTTCTGACACTTTAATAATGAGTTCTGTAATATTGTTCGCCATTATTTTTTTACTAAACAGGTACTTTACGCTATTTGTAACTGCTTTCTAAAATCAATACTACTTACGACTTCAATATTACTTACGAAAAATAGGGCAAAATAAATGGGAGTTAGGTAGATTTCACATAATTTAATTTGATTTATTATCGTCGGTCATCAGTAAAAACTGAATGTGAAGTATGGGAGAGAAGTATAATACACACAGGTTTCCTTGAACTCCAGAATCCTTCCGTATGATCCATCCATACACAAAATTCAACGAGAGCGTACTGTTAACCCATATTAACGTCTCAAGGTTCATACAAAACATTCACAAACTTTCACAAGAGTTGTGTTGATATTTTCATTAATATTTTAGAATACCTCGTGAATGTGTCGATAATCCCTACAGTTCTCCTTTTTTGTCTAGTTTCGACTCTAAACAAATACTTCATTTAATTAAAACGCTGTAATTATTCAGAGAAATTCTTATAGCACATTCATATAGTTCGTCAGATAATTATGTGAATCCCCCATGTCACTGTTGTTGGAGTAGTTGGTGTGGCGATGTCGCAATCGGGAGGTCTGTGAAGGGGAGAGCAAAGAGCGAGTGAAGAAGCGTGGGCGATAGGGTAGTAGCGGTGGGTGGAAAATAGAATGTAGAATGGTAGGAGATGCTGTTTATGACATTAGCATCATAATGAAAGTTATTATAAGGCGTTGTCGTGTCATATAGGTTTATTTAAACGCATTAAAATAAACGTCAATGACAAAAATCGCCGCATGAATACTTTCATAGAACGAGATGGTGGGAGTAGGGCGGGACTAGTGAAGGGTGTAGTGAGGTGGAACTATGTGGAGGTGGGTGCACTGGGGTGGGGTTGGATGGGATGCGAAGGTGCGGCGGATGAGGGCAATATGGCGAGGCGAGGGAGCGAGGGGGTGGTTGCATGATGTGACGTGTGGTGAGGCGAGGCGAGGCAAAGAGAGTGGAGAGAGGTGAATGGAGTGGGGTGGATAGGCAGGAGCCCGTGGGGAGGAGACATGGGGGAGGAGTGCGTGGCGAGGGGGCGCTCGCCGTGCCTACTCACCGTGCGTTCGCCCAGGTTGCGCACGCGGCAGTGCAGGAAGGCGGTGCCGCCCAGCTGCACGGTGATGTTGGTGACGGTGTTGTTGTCGAAGCTGGGCTCCGTCAGGCGCTGGAACTCCTCGAAGTTGGAGTACCACAGCTGCTGCCACTCTGCGTGCCGATGCGGCACCTCGCGACGCCCTGCAACGCGAAAGACGAGCTGAGCGGGCACCCTACGCTCATACGCTCCACCCCACCCCCGCCCGCACGCACGCCGCCAGCCGCCGCAGCGACGGCGCAACTTTCACACACACACACACACGCTTGCATGGAGCTCAGCGTTAATGTTCACGTGCGACCATCACGCGTAGCAAGAGGGTACTTTAAACGGCAGGCAATGTTCGTCTAGTCCATACAAAACAACATATAACCAGCAGAAATGAGTTTTAGGAATGAGTAATGCCATCTGAAATTTAAGTCTCACAAACGGCACCTTGAGATAAATGTAATTTTCGGTGAACAAATATTCAGTGAACGAACAGTTTTAATGCCCCTTACATTATACACTATGGTCGAGAAAAATAATCCAGGTAGAAAACCATAAACTAAAACAATGTCTCAAACTTTGCATTTCTATGTTCTAATTAGAGCACAATTTAATACTCTGGGGTCATATTGGTCGTCAGTATTTAGTGGATTCATTTTACGAGATGCACAATAAAATCCTTTTTTCTTTGTTCAAAGTCAGAACACATACATCTCCGACTTCGTAAACTCGCCAAATCCAATTCAACTCTGAATACAAGATCATAATGCTGAAAACACGCTCCTTATTTTGGTTTGAATTGATTCGGTCAATGTTACACATTTATAATTTTCCGGTTTGGTTGATTTTTGATTGATTGGTTGATTAGTTATTACGGGCGCGTCAACTGCTAAGGTAATTAGTCTCGTTAGTGTAGTGCATGATTATCCTCTGGAGGAGGCGGCGATCTTCCCTCGCAGGATGGTGAGGTCCGGCACCGACCTACCGGTCGCGATCCTCCAGAACCAGGAATCTTCCTCCAGCGGGGTACCGCACCATCCGGGGCAAGCTCGAAGCTCCCGACCGGACTCCCGGCATGTGGTAGTGTTGTCCATGTAAGTGTAAGTGTAAGTGTGTGTGTAAATAAGGGGTGAGGTTAGGACCAGGAAAGCGATGGAAAGATCGCGCGCGCCCCGTGGTCCGTTTGTTAGTGTACTGCTCCGGCATTCGCCTAATACTGATCGGAGAAACCACGGAAATCTACCCATCAGAGCAGTCGGTCGCTAGAATTTCCCTCGACAGCGACTGAACTCCACCTAGTTTTGTAGCAAGTGGTGAACATCCTGCCCTCGTCGGGACTGGAACCTACTACCTCCCGGTTTGTGGCACTGCAGTGACATCTGTTGATGCCCTGAACCACTTCTCCCGGTCGGTTTGAAGGATAGGATCGACCAGCCGTTCGCAGAAGACACTTTACCTATTTCTCTATACTATACGCCGCTATACTATTTCTCTATACGTCAAGTCCGTTAATTTTATCTTCTAAATGATCATAATATGTTATGTGCGCTCTCCATTAAGAACGATCTTGTCAAGTTTAGTTTAATTCTTCAATTCCCAACTCTATGTGCACGTGCCCGTTATATGTCAGTTCATTCAAAGTATTTCAAATAACGCGTTATTTAAAGGAATACATCTACTAAGAAGTATGCAATGAAAGTGAATATTAGATCTGCACAAACAAGAAATACCACGTTTTAGTAAGTATGCATGATGTGAGTGAGTAACTAAGAGCTCAGAAGCGAGTCTGCTGGCCCTGCATCTCTGGGTCCGCAGTTTGTATTCCGTCGGTGCATGTGGAATCAGATGTGGACAGAGCGAGCTAGCAACAACTTTTTTTCTTTTGGTTATTTAAGGTCGCATCAACTACTTGGCCATTAGCGACGACTATTGCGTGTAACAGTATGGTAACTATGAGGAGGACACGATATGATGATTGGAGTATATGAAAGGACGAACACAATACAACCCTGCCTGAGGTGGGACTCGAACCCGCGATCCTTCGGTCCGAGATCGCTACAGCACTACTGCCTCAGCGATCTCGGCAATCCGGACGGGCTAGCAACACCTTTGACTGAGTTCTCTCGCATTTATTCCTTCCTCATTTCATTGGAGTTCCATTGTCTCCATTACTTTACGTTAGAGTACTACGTTACGGCACTTCAACCAGTGTCAGGTTTTTGTCTTTCATTCATTTCGCAATTCTCACTCCACGAAGCGCCCTCTCTTGCCCGGCAAATACGCCCATGAAGTGCGCGATACAGCCCCCGAGTGGGAGATTAAATTATCCAGAGGCGGTAATTTCATCTGCTGAAACAGAATGGCATTCAATGTAAATAAAGGAGTCGACGGAGGTATGAGACAAGACAGTCGTAAATAAATCCGAATTAAAATTTACTAAATGCTCTATTTAAAGGAGTCCTAAAAAATCAAGTAACTCTTGTCAATTCCCAAGTCACGTAGCTTTGGTTGCTGCTTAGCACCAGGGAGTCTGCTGCGAAGGAAAATATATCACAAACTAATGGAGAAATGGCATAGCAGAATGCAATGAGGGCGATATTTGGACCTGCTTTAAAGACGGATTGCATGATGCTTGCTAAAGGGAATCCTTCTCAACGTCAGTCAACTTCATTTACGGCTATGACGACCTCGTGTGTGTTTTTGATTACATTTGCGCAATGAATCCGAGTATGAATACGAGTATACGTATATGTTACGTTTTCAAGAAACAATGTTTGCTTGTCTAATGAAACTTTTAAGAATCCTAACGTTTAGTGTTAATTTTGTTAATAGTTAATTGAAAAATATACCTTGGTTCTCATTTCGATTGTATTTTCTGGAGGAGAATTCTAGCAGGCGGTTGCTCTCTTTCTCGTGATTTCTCTGATCAATACGAGGCGAAAGGCACAGAAGTACCTTAACAATAAAACACAGGCTGTGCGCGATCTTTCTTTTCTCATTATTGTCCTCTCTTCTCCCTTTACGAGCCCCCAGTACATGCACCAATTTAACACACATGTCTGGAAACAAGACCTAAGCTTAGAGTTTGTCCCGGTTGGGGTGGTGTCAAAGCTGAGTGAGATACCTGGAGGTGAACACACAAGCTAACATATAGGTATCCATAAAATTATTATATTAAACTCATAATGTTAAAAACGATGAAGAAACTCAACTTAATAACGTATCACACCAAAGGAAAAAAATTATCTCTGCAATTGATATGAGAACATCTTGAATATCTAGGGCATGATTAGTCATTTAAATTGTGGTTAATTTATACATCAAATATGAGTTATTCAAGTAACCTTTAGAAGCCTGCAGCATACTCCAGTGGATACATATACCAGAAGTTGAGAACTACTGCAATATCACTTCGCCAACACATAGCAGCCTGTTAAACACGTAGCAGCCGTAAGAAATACAAAGAAAAGAAATGTGACTTCACAAACAACAAATACCAAATAAACACATATGTCCGCACATTTTTTCAAACTAGAATGTATATTGAAAAAAATAACATGATAATAATTGTATTCCACAATTCATAAGCTGTAAACTGTCTTTAATATGTTACATATATTACATACGTCTTTTCTTTTCATATCTTTTGTTGCATGTTCACTTAGCTCTATATGTCAAAAAATGCAAGAAAAAACATCACTAGTAGGCAGAAAACTTGATAATAACCAGCTTTCAGCGACTTTAAACCGCGAGAGTGATTACTATCAAAAACTTACTGTGCGAATATGTTATTTATTACACCTACCTTTTAATCAATAATCAGAATGGATAAGGTCACGTAACGTTTCGTGCTTTCAACAAACCGCTTTGGAATTCAGGAGAGAAAATAGTTTGCTCTGAAACGCCTATTTAGTGGGTCTTTCTAAACAGTATACTTGTGCACGAAAATTCCATAAGGGAATGCGATGACAAAAAAATGTAAAAGGTCTGCAACACTCTTGTACCTAATTGTGCACAATGTAGAACAAGGACCTTGTAGAACAGAAACGGCTATTATAACTGAATATAATATCAAATTCGTGTAACTTATTTTTGCGTAATTTTAACAATTATTATGTATGAAAAATCTGAATTAAAGAATAATTAATACACTTTACGCGGAGTGTTAACTTACTTGATTTAAGTGAGAGTAATTAAATTATTTTCACCCATCGATATCATCAGAATATTAATTAATATAAATGTAAAAACATAAAACTCAGACAATAAAACAGACGACGCGTGTACTACATTATCGGGCACTTTGAAATACTTTCTCAATATTCCGCAAACCTTCATTTACCCTATTGGTCGTAAAAACTGGATCGTAAAAGACACAACGATATTTCGTACACTTTTACGTAAAAGCGTATGTAGCTTTTATAACGAGTTAGCTCTCCCTTTATGAATATCTCTATGAACCTCTGCTTTACGTAAAGGGGGATATTTGTATGCAATACGCGATGACGAGTAGAATGGAATTCAGGGCGACGATGAATAAATTTCATTCCACCTTAAACAGAAACACCTTATTACAATTGACACCACAAATTACACCTCGTAAACGGTATCAAAAATATAAAGTTTGCATTGAAATAAATTCATCGTACAAAAACAAACTACAATGAATAAGAAAAATCATCCGCCATTTTCCGGGATAGTAAAATCCTTTGCAACACAAAAATGGAATAGAGAAATCAAAAACTCGCCTGATTTCATGGTAAATATCCATTGAATGTATGTTTTTTTAGATATCCTTATTTTTTTTATTGAACGTCAAAAACAGTTAAAAACCACATGACGTACAACAGGGAGAACTTCAAACTGTGCACGGATTCTTGAGCTCTCAGACCTCTGAACTGAGTGTCAGTTGGTAAATCGTTCAGAACTTAGCTCTTAACGTATGTGAAAAAATGTATTTTGTATTTTCGTTTGTTAATCACTCCCATTTTAAAATAAAACATTTGGATGACCGTCGCATTGCTTTAATCATAACTCTCTTGTCGACAATATTATGATGACTCTTTTTTCCGTATAGTTGCTTATTTTAACATTTTTCTAAGTAGTTAATCTGTCGGATACTTCTGTTATTGACACAATACACTAAGACTTGTGAGATAAAAATACAGCAAAATTTCAGCAATCACACATTGAAATCACTACTTCCGTTAACTGTTTATTGATTGTAAATTTGTTCTCTGGTGTGCACGAACGGCAAAGTAAATAACGTAATGGAGAGACTTGAATCCATATGGCTTCTCGCATATTCAGAATAATTACATCAACAGTATAAAATAATTGCGTTTCAAGGACGTCGTACAAAAATATAATGTACGCACGTCATCTGCGACGACCATTTTGACATAAACATTTGAAACCTCTTAACGTCGCTTCGAACGGAATCATTCGTACGCTAAATACACACTTATTGCACTCGTTATGAAAATAACTACTGTCAGGCACCTTCGTTGTTTTTATTAGGTTTTAATTTCTTTTGTTTAAGAACGTTCAAACGGGAGACCTCATAAACACTTCTCTTTTTAACGCATTTATCGCGAAGATCTAAAATGGTCACCAGCATAAATCTGCCTGCGGCGCGCCGGCACGTGATCGCCCGGACAATGGCGCCGGGGGGGGGGGGCGTGGGGCTGGCGTGGGAGGACGCCGGGCCAGGCGCTGCAGCTGCATCCCCCCCCCTCCGCGCGGGCGCAGAGCCGCCACGCCGCTGCGCATGCACGCGCAGCAGTCGGCGCACGGACGAGGGAACAGGACGTGGGACGTGGGACGTGGCACGTGGGTTGCCTCTTTCGCGCAGACGGGGTCGCCCGCGAAGCTCCGGCCAACGCTCACCGTCGGTGCGGTCGAGGCGTAGGGATGCGCTCTGCTCCTAGCCGCACAGACTTGGCCGCCCGATCGAGAATATGCTCGCCCACGCCCCACCCCCATTGCCCTCAGATGCAACATTTCCAGCGCGTCAGGCGACCGCTCCGCTCAGCCCACAATTGCAGAGACGGTTGCAACAGTACCTTATTTCATTTCTTTTCTACTCTTAGTTACCAACGTAATTTTAATTGTTGTCAGCCATTCACTCAGATGCAACATTCCCAGCGCGTCAGGCGACCGCCCCGCTCAGTCCACAATTGCAGAGACGGTTGCCACAGCGACGTCCTTCAATTTTTTCTACTTGTAGGTACCAACGTCATTTTAATTGTTGTCAGCCATTCACTCAGATGCAACATTCCCAACGCGTCATTGGCCCGTTCCGCTCAGCCCACAATTGCATAGACGAGTGCCAAAGTGACGTATTTCCATTTCTTTTCCACACTTAGTAACCAATGTAACTTTTCAATATTTTCCTTATCATGCAGCTCTCCCCATCATGTTAAAAAATTATTTTCTTCTGTTAAACGGCATCTGAAAACCGTTCAATATAATCTTGAATTGTAAGGCACAACGTGAATATTTTCCCTTCTAGAAAGAATTGCGTTTCTTTTAAATATCTCATTTTGGAAATACGTTCTTCGATTCCGAAGACTTTCTTCCTTCTAAACACATTTACAGAGTGGTACTTAAATCACGGCACCGTGTCTTACGTGAGAAGTTGAAATTTCTCAATATTGCGTCATGCCGTTGTTTACATTCAGTACAAGAGAAATGCGTGCCTCCCGAAGGAACATGCTGGACTGATTGTTCTATTGAGCAACCGATCCGACTGTACTCATTCTGTACACTTTCACCGTTAACATTTAACTTCATTTGATTTGAAATATTTGGTCAATGAACAGTAAAAATGCTATGTGACGTACAAGGAGAAATACAATTTGCTTCAATGCTACAAATCTGCCACTGGCAAAATTAACTTCGTGTCGGGATAATATAGTTCCGTTGACCACTTCAATGTTGTGAAAATTGCTAATGATAAAATAATTTTGAAAGAATATGAGCTCTTGTAGCTCTTGTTGCCTATAGCAAGAGAAAAATGTTTCAGAGTATACTTTTACGAAGACGTCGAAAATTCTAATTATTACGATATACAATATGCATTAGTAGTAATTACTTATCGGGAAATAAATACTAATGTTGGGTAAAATCTGTCAATTTGTTTCACGAGATGCGGCCACATGTTGACTATTATGAGTTTCCGGCATAATTGTCATTTTAAAGAGCAAATTAATTCCAAAGTTAGCATAATATTGTAACTTTTTATTATGTTTCAATGTAATTACAATGTGATGAATATTATTTTTGATTTTAAGTGAAAACACTCTTTAATTGAGTAAAAACAATAATGCAGAGGGAAAATGTAGCATTTTAACTTTATTAATCATTTCAAGTTTTTAATATGATCAGGAACAATTTAAAATTTAATTATTCGATTTTATGAGGTATAACTAAATAATAATCTAAAATGTAATGGAAACAAGACTTTAAAATTATCAATTAAATAAAATAAAAATAGTTAGGTAAAATTTAAATGACTAATTATTGTCTTATAATATTCAAATTGCATTGATCGGCCGTTACTAGAATTTCAGTAAGAGAAAAATATGCTACTCCATGCTATGAAACGTGCACACATTACATTTCTCTCCCATGTCGCATGAAGTTATTACTGTTCTACAATGAATAGAAATAAAATGAAAATCAAACTAAAGAAAATTTAGTATACCGACGAAACTATTTCAGAAGTCCGATGAATTCTAAATATTGCATTCTTTATAGATTGTTTTTCTGTATCCTCGTTTTCAACTCAATAAAGAACCACAGAATTTCAATATGGCACAAATGTTGAAATGTCCAGTTTGTCAACATCGCGAATGATGCCTGCGTTTAGGTCATAACGGGGATGTGAAAAAATAATATCAACAATTTGTGCACGACTGTTACATCTTGGATAAACGCTACAGAAATAATTTTAGATTTAAATGTTTTATCAGCTTCAATAATTTTTCATTTAAAAGAAAATAATATTAAATTCAGCGATCGCAATACATAGAGGGAGCCATGCACTTATTACAGAATACTGAAATTAATGAACGGTTAACAAACGGAAGATACGAAACTCAATTATAAAATAAATTATAAGAAAGGGGTTTTAAGACAATTTTTGAAATTTAAAAAAAAACTTCATTTTTCGTCTTATTTGAATTCGCTAGTCAGCGATTACAGAATGTTCTAGTTAGTAAGTTGTTATATTGTCAACAAAAACGATGTATGTTTAATCACGACTGCACTATCATTCATTATTTTAGTAGCACCACATAGACGTGAATTACCTAATGAAAGGAAACATTATAAAATGTGACGAAAAATAAATATAATTTGTGATGTAATAAATGTATTGATAAATTTCTAAATGGTATAACAGTATAAACAACACACCTGATTTTTAACAATAAAAATAATGTGATAAAACTGAAAAGAAAATGACTGTAAAAAATACATATAGAATAAACCTTGCACAATTCCGTGCAAATGCCACGCACGAGTAAGTGTACTAAGTATACCACGCACAAGTAATTTTTTTATTCATCGCGAGAAAATAGCATTGAGTTGTCTCAGCCTCAACAGATGCAGACTCACAATTTTCTTCACCGCTTATCCCGAAACCGGGTCACTCTCCTGCCACGCCCACGCATCTCCCGCAACATTTATTTCTCAAACAGCTGTAATCGACATTCTCTACGCCACAATACTCATCAGACGCCGCTAAGTTCCCATCAATTTTCATCTTCATTTTTCACTCGGAACGCACGCGACGCTCGACTGCGACATCGGTTGTCCGTCGACCTCTCAAGTGCCATCCGGTCTCCGTCGCTCGACGTCCTCCTCAGCCACGCCCACCCCTTGCGTTCGGACACGCCCCGTTCGCCCTCGCGGCCCGCCTGATATTTAATATTTATATAATATGTCACAAACTTCTGTGTTTAAATTTACTTGCGTTATTCTATGTATTAGATACCAAAAAATTTCCTCGATGAATTTCAATAAACATTCGGTTAAATGCCTATAAGTTTTTTCATGAAACCAGACACATCTGACATTAGTGAAAATCGGGCCGTGAATGGTTTACTGTTCACGCTCGTTAACCTAAGCAAAACCATCTTATTCATTCTCCGCAACAAGTCTTGAATGCTCATGCTTACTCAATCCACATCTGTTGAAAGTTTTGCATATGCCGTGCTCCAAATTAACGTCGCCTTGTTTCTTCCAGTTTTCGTATTCAAACCCTGAGTGATAATGCCCAACCATTCGCATTGTGTGGTTCTGAAAAAACCCTTTGCGTTTCAGCCCACCTTGAAAATCGATGTCGCCCCGCGAGCGCCCCCTCCTTTTCGCCCTTCCCCCCCCCTGCGAGCGCCGCGCGGAAGAGATTTGCGAGCTAACGGGAGGGGAGGAGGAGAGGGAGGGGAAAAAAAGCAGAGCTCGCCGCTGGCACACAGAAAGGGCCCCTATGTCGAGGCGCAGGGGAGGCACCGTGGAATTCCCCATGTGGAGGCCGTGTAATCGATGTGGAATGCCGAGTCGGAAGTTGCAGGGCGTGGCGAACAAGTTTAAAACAAGAGCACCAATGATCCAGTATGCCGGCGAAAAAAGTTTAAAAAAACTGAGGGAGGAGGTGCGCTCGTAGATAAAAGTGTTTAAATAATGAATGACAGATGCACGATAAAAAAAAGCCCCACTTAAAAGCGGAGGAGGAAGATTAAAATTTTAAAAAAAAAAAAAAAATTTGAAAAGTTGGCGGGTTTTTATTAGGGGGGGTCTAAAAATTTTTTCTCCCGGGCCCTTGTGTGTGG
>BOPP01000086.1:3425095-3444090 GCA_017312745.1 Gryllus bimaculatus | reverse complement strand
ATAATAATAATAATAATAATAATAATAATAATAATAATAATAATAATAATAATAATAATATAAAGAAATGTACATGCGACATCTTCGATATAATGTTATATGTATAATAAACACATACAATAAACGCCGTGAAAAAGATGATAAGTTTCAATAATGTCGTTTTTTTGTTATTATAATTTTTGTCTACAATCTATGCCCATGCAGTGTGATATTCAAACAGGCCAATTAATGTCGCATACGTTTCCCCATGTTGTTCCCCAAGGCGCTCTGTGTTTAACATTTAAACTCCTAATAGTAAGAAAAGCAACACATCATATACATAACAATAGAATGTAATGCTTCTTAAATCAAAATAAGATTCATAATGTGAAGCAATATTGTTGATTAACAACAATTACAATAATAGCAATAAGCATCCAGAAAATGGGGGAGATAATACTTTACTGCCTGAAAATTACTGTACAGCCAGTCCATTTCGAAGAAAACGTCAGTGTACCTTTCGACTAAAATACCTAGAATCAACATTCTGCAGTATGATTCAGTAGTGACAATCCACAATTCTTGGCACACTTTTTCTTGTTTGGTGGCAGTCACATTTGCGTTAACTACCTATTTTAAGCCGTCAAATCGGTTCGTTGGTTTTCCCCACCATTGAGACTTCACAAACGGATTCGGTGAAAAGCATTTGACACAATAAGCCAAAGCCAGCAGCACAGAAAAACAGCAGTCAATTTTCCCGTGATGAGAGTTACAAACATACTTCCGCCGCGTGGCCGCACGGGTCGTTTTTCGTTCGTTTTGTTGGACCCTATGAACTTTGTGAGGGCGGAGGTTGGGGCAAACATCCCGCACGGCTCGCAGTTTGCGCCCCTCGGTCGCCACCCACACCGGCGACCTCCCCTCCCGTCCACCTCCTCGCGCACCGCTCCGCCCGGCTCTCCCCGTCCCACTCCGCCGCGCCCACTCCGCCCCGTTGCTCTCCTTCTCACCCGCCCCGCCCCGTTCCGCTCCACCCAGTCACCCTTTGCACCGCCCCGCTTCCTCCCTCTCCGCCCACTCATTCCCCCGCCCAGCCAACACCGTCGCTCAGCATCACTCCGCCCCGTCCCGTCCCACGACGCTCCGTCCTGCTCCGTCCCGATCCCACCGCCGCGTCCCTCCGTGGTAGTCACCCTCACCCTACCCACTCAATGGGAGGCCAAGCGACCGGGGGTCTGGCCGACGTCTCGTATGAGATTAATTTCCGCCCTCGAAAAAACACCGCTCCACTCGCGCTGGCTTGACATCGGACTGGAAGCGGCCTCCCAGGATTTCCTGCAGGGAGAAGATGGTGGCTGTGCCCCCTCCCCAACACCCCCTCTCCGTCACAACCCGAATATACCGCTCCGGCCCCTCTCCGCAATAATATCAAAGCGCGCTGGGAAACCAACGCAGACTTCCGCGCCGTAAAAATGACGTGTTAAACTTTCGAAAAAACGTAAAGTGAAGTACCATACGTTATATGTGGTTTTAAAGTACTATTTACATTTACATTTCAACTAAACTTAAACACTCTCTCGAGCGAAAGATTGTAGAAAATGAAATATCGGGTATATTACGACATATCTGATCGCAATCTTTCGCAGTCACTCCAAGTTTATCCATTTCCTATATTTTCCATCATTTCAAATGGTATTTGCATTTAAACAAACATTAACGCACGTTTTACAATATTAATTAAAAATATTGATTAGATGCGTAATGCAAACAAATTTAAAATGGTATGTAAATATAATAAGTGCCATATATACTCATTCCTCCCTCAGGTTCTAATTCTTGAGAGTTAGTACAAATTATGTTCATACGGTTATTTTCTAACTATGCACATTACACTTATTACAGTGAAATTGTATCTTGTGAAAAATTAAACGTTCCTAGCTATTTTGAGGTTGCTAAATACGAAAATCATTATGAAATTGCATGATTACCTCTTGTTTCAATGATACAATTGGTTGCACTTAACAAAGATTCGCCGCAATTTTGATGTGTTGTGTTTGCGCGCGCTCCGCCCGTTCACTTTGTGCAATACCACACAATAACGACCTACAGCCGCCGATTTAGTGCCTTTGTGACTAGTTTGATGTGTGTAAATCTAGTTGCTGGATAGTACAGATTGTATTTGTGAAAATGGATTTTGTGCTGTATTTGTGGACAGTAATGTATTTAGCCGGGAAGCGTCAAAAACCTGTTTACGTCGACGTGTTGACAAAGAACGATTATCGTCTCTACTTCCGTAACAAATTCGTATATTGGAAACAAAATTTGGGTATAACACATCATATAGTTGTTATGTTTATTATGTCAAATGTATTGTTTAACTTATCTTTGCAGATGGCTCATCAGTGAGAACCTTGCTATGGCATTTGACATTCCAATAGTGTGGAGGAACCCACAAACTATATCGACTTCAATCTTTTTTATCTCACTTCCTCTATATTTCATTAACATAAAGAAACTACAAATACAATTATAACAACAATTACAAGTAAAATACAATTACATCCAGTCCCACACGGGGGAAATTTGCCAGGGTCGGATTCATCGAACAGTTATGATTTGAAATCAGATTACTTTCGAAGGACATTGGACAGAATATCTTTCAAGTCCTATATTTTCAATCGCCCAAATCACGCTATAAATATAGTTTCCAAAATTTAATGATTTATAATGCGAGTTAGATCTGCAAAAGTTAAAGACTGAACTGATGGCTTGTAGGCTCAAAAGGTAAAACGTTTCTCACTCATGCTTGAAATTAGTATCCGCTTTCCCAATCGAAAAAATGACCAATAACGATTTAATTTATGTTATTTAAGACATCTCATTTATATTACTTTTGTTTGCTTACAGCCTGAATCAGAGCGCGAGTAAATTGATATGATTCACAGATTTGTTTAAGAATAATCTTAAAGCCAAACCCCTTCAAAATAGATACGCTTTGCCATCCGACCTCATGTTCATGTGCTTAATATGAAATGAAGTTGTACAGACCGAAAGAATGACAGTATGACTGCTTGGAATAAAACCAAAACACAAAATGTATTTTATGTACGTGGGGCAGCAGTAAACAAGGCGCATAGGTGTATGTTAGGCTACCCAGAAAGAGCTTGGACTAATAAGTGATAGTAAAGAATAACGTATTTGCTCATTATTACAATCCACAACTTTATTGTAAATAAATACCGTCCGTTCATTTATTATTAGAACATTTCTGAACCCATAGTGGTGGTTTCGTTTGGAACGCTTAACAGGCGTTTCCAAATACTTCAAAATCGTTGCCATACGTACACGTTTTGAGGAAACTCCGGTGTAGTTTTACAGGCCGTAAATGTAGCCAGCCTATTAACACGTTGCAATTTAATTTTAGTTCTTTTCGATGATCAGTGCAATGGAAGAGTAGGTAAAACATAGTTGGATTTGATTGCTTCACTAGTGATTCCGAGCACGTCAACTATTAGTGTAAGAGTAGTGCCTGCTTTTCTTCTTGTGGAGGTAGTTGTAACCTTTCCCTGCTTGACGGCGAGATCCGGCGCTGACGTACTGTCGGCTAGCGGGGTCTTCACCCAAAAACATATCTCCTGCCAGCGGGGAACCGTCCCAGCTGGTGTCCCACCAGAGGGGCACCGCCTCAGCCGGGACAAACACTAATCTTTCGACCGGTCTCTCAACATGGTGATAGTGTAGGGCATATTAATGTTAGTATGTGCAAGTGAGGGATGAGGAGAGGAAGAGGAAGAAGGAGAAGGAAATATCCGCTATCCGTGGCCAGTTTTGTTGAGGTGCTGTTCCGGCATTTGGCTGGTGTTGATCTGAGAAACAACAGAGAACTACCGATCATAGCAGGCTGCCGCTTAAGTTATCCTCCACAACGAATGAATTATAATTTATAATGGAATTATTTATGCGGAAATTAACTTATAAAGTGATAAATACAATGAACTAGCACCTACGTACTTTAATTCAATTTTCTTTGTAATTGTCGAAATTACGAATTACGATTAAATATCTAATATTCATACATTAAAAAATTTAGTCATATTGAGTGACATTTATAGTTGAAAAATGCATGTGCGAATAAATTACAGGGTCTTAAAGATTCTTTATGATAACCGCGCTGGTTTTACGTTCTTATTTGTCATCATACAGCATGATATTTTCCTTCTCTACTTTTTTCAATAAATTAGTGAGTTAATATCCTCCATACTTGTTTTCTTCGAATCATCTAAATATATCGACAGGTAAATATTTTTCCAAATGCGAGGTACGCATACATTTTCCCCGCTGGAGAATGAATTCTTAATAGCTACTGTGCAATTGAAATTTTTGTAACTCAAGATTCTTGGAAACTTTATATTTGTATTTCGTACCTGGACATTGTTCTCAGAAGCCAGAGTAATCGGAAAAACTCTGCGGATCATGTATCAGTCACGTACGCATATATCTCATTACGAAGCTGTTTCCACAAGTATGAAGAGCATTAGGAACACGTCGGCAAATACGAAATATCTAGGAAGTGGTGGGTGGCTTTAAGCAATGCGAGAAATAATGGAATTTTTAGTTTATGGACTGGAGAAACGGTACCGAGAATCACAATGGCAAACAGAAACTTATCATAAAAATAGCAAATAACAAAAAGCCTGAAGATTAAAAGATCCCATGCACGTTCTCTGAGATGTAGGAAGTTTAGGGCCAATAACGAGATTATGCTCAAAATACCAACTTCATATCTAACCGCCGACGTAAGTTTCATGTTTTGAGTTTGTTCACGTAGTGAATCCGTTTTTAATTCAGAATATGCTATGAACTAAGAGAAAATTAGAACTCCTGGCACTATATTGGCACACATTTTCTCGCTGTATAAGCAAAATCCGAAACTCCAGAGTTAAAGCAAAAATTACTCGCGTCATTTTTAAGTAGTCTCTGCCGAGAAAAAGATTCATGAAAAAGATTTGAGCTACGTTGAATCAAAAAGAATCGAAAATCTGAAGACGTTTTGTAAAGTTTTTACTCAAATCAAAATATCCCATTTAAATTCTCAAGGTCTCGAGTTCGACCAGATCGATCGGCGAACATAAATTTTGGAGACAAACATTTGAATAGTTTTGATGTTAGCGATAACAACGAACAGATGGACAGACGATTTGCCGTAAATGTTTTGTTTCGGTACGGAGGGGGACCGAAAAATACTCTTTAGTGATGAGGTGATCCAGAAATGTCTGCCAATAAAATGCGGCATTAAACAGATATTGACTCTTCATGGTATCGTACTGAAATGTAGATGATTGATCTAGGACGGTTCCAATCTCATTATTATTTTGTAAACCACGAATCTTGAGGGCACTGGCGAATGTTCGACTCGGGATTCGAATACGTCAGTCATTGAACCGATGTAGATTCATTGCTCGTATTTAGCAACTTCCACTTCCCAGATCGACTGTTTTTAAAACGGGATTTTTTAGAAAACCCGTTTGCTGGTTTCTTTGAATTCTGCATAATCTGTTGTTTGTAATTGCTCCCATACTGCACTAATTCAAGGATAGTCCTGAATTCGCGTGCGAATCGCTGGAACGCATTGATGAAGAGAAGGCTAATATCCATCTGCTTCTAAACCGGTTATGCGACTGATGAAATTCCACTAAAGGTAGCCCAGGGAGTAGATAACGAATCAAAAGCTTTGGGAAGTGGAAATAATTTGTTACGGTTTTCTGAGTGTTCCACATCATATTTGTTTCCCTAGATTTATCCTCGAAATTAAATTAAGCGTTTCAATTACGAACGTGCGTTTTTGTATTCAATTACGAACAAACGTACCTACGTATCACGTTTTTCAAATTATGTAGGTATCATACAGTCATTTACTTTTATATTTTTCAAGAAAAAAATTGTAGGTATTTTAAAATTCTATATAATTCAATTCTTACCGCGTTCGCTCGAGTGTGACTCGCAAAACACTCCACTCTATGCACATATAGCACAAGCACCAAGAACCAGAATTGCGTTGAGAATTCCTGGAAGGCGCAGATGAAGAGAACGCTGATACCCAGACGCCTCCCCAACGGCCTCCACGACTGGCTCGATTCCACGCCCCGGGCGCTAACCCTTTCAGGCCACTTGCAAACGGAAGCGCTCCCCTCGCTCGCCACGGAATTACCGCGAAATTTACGGGAACATTTCTCTGCAGATTTCGCGCGCGTGGCCGTGATTTCGCTGCCACGAGCGGGAGGGAATAAATGCGCCGTGATGAAATCGAATCCTTAAGGTTTAACGACGTTAAACTTCCGAGGCAAATTCCGATCGCACTTCCTATTTCATTGCAATGCTAACTGCGCCCTAATTTTATTCGAATTTGCAACCAAACATTCTTATTCACGGTCGTTGGACATTATTGTTGTTTACGCCACGTAGTATTACTGTACTGGTGACTGAACAGTGCTAAGTGTAAATTAATCGTTTACATTAAAGTTCGTAAAACACCATAGTCAAGTAAAGCGATAATCTATACAGATAATGGCAACTCTGGTAGCCGCTATGGAAAATGAGTGTGCCGGTAACATCGTCAGCTTGAAGAGTAGTTATTTGGAATTTTGCTTTGACCATGCAGTAGGAGTGTGTACGTGTCTACGCATCTGTATGCCACAACCTGAAGAAGTGAACGTGAAGAATGGCTAAGAAATAGAAAGCTTCCCGTACGTAAAATCTATGACATTATACATGATGGAACACACATCGTCTGCGCACAGAGCTTCTAACTAATTAAGAAAATATTAAAAGATGCAATTAATTCAGATAAATTAACATCATTATTCAGTAAAGGGGCTGAGCCACTTGCGGCGCCGGTCATTGGACTTCCATGAGCGAGAGAGAAAAATCGCAGCGAAATGAAATGGAATCCTCAACATTTAACGACGTTAATCGACCGTAGAGAATTCCGATTGCAATTCCTATTTGATTAGAACACTTTTTGACTTGTTTTTAATGCCTTGTTATTTTATAATCGAATATTCACGTACGATAGACTTTTTTTCTGAAGTCGTATATTATGTACTGTGGTTTAACAGAGTGATTGGATATCATTTTAGTCAAAATATTTTTATTAACGATTGTTTTGCGGTACTCTAATTCTTTAAACACATTTATCTCGTATCTACACTCCACAAAAATGTAGAATATTGAGCTCTGTAAGTCTGCTACTAATTTCATTAAAAAAAACTGGAAAGCATATAGGATTTTGTCAAAACGTTGCATCAGATTTTAATCTACGAACTCAAAATTAAAGGTCTTCACAACTACTTAATAACGCTCGTAAAAGGTTACTTGCAAATAGAAACTCTTTAGGGATAGTTTATAACCATTAAGCAAAATCCCAAACTATTCAAAGCAAGCCTTCCACAAGGCTCTCCACGAACTTCAACTTACACACAGCACACCTACCCACCTCCAAAGAAGTAAACACCGCTTATTTGCATATGTAACAACAGTACACTTATCAGACACATCACAGAACAGAAAAAATAAAATAGGCTGATCCTTAAAAAAATAATAGAAAAGATAAGCAAATAGGTGGAAAATAAAATTAAACTAATCTAAATAAATAGAATTTTTCTTTCTCAGAACTCCCACAGAGAGACATAATCATATTCAATCATTACATTTCAATCAACCATATCAATATCGATATCGTAGGCTTCCGCGGCCAGAGTCATGATCTGGGCTGTCCGGGTGACGCCGCGTCGAAGGCTGAAGTACCGACGTTTCGACCGACATATCGGGGACCTCTTCATGGCAGTACAGCTCTGAAGGGGGCCGCGATATGTCGGCCGAAACGTCGGCACCTCAGCCTTCGACCTGGCGTCACCGGGACAGCCCAGATCATGACTGCAGGATGTAGCACTACATCACTGATGTACTCTCTAACACTATATTATATATATGGTAAAGGAAACCATACCATACCATACCATATTATGGATTTACCTTTACCATATTACGGATTACTACGACATATCTGCTACCACCACGGAATTTAGTATATTATTTAATAATCAAGCAATCTCTGCTGTCGGCATGTTCACCAAATTTGAATTAATGCCTCTGCCATCGACAAAAATACGTTCAATGTTGTAAAAACCAAGTTTTCAAGATCAGCACATGCACGATTGTAAATCTTCTACAAACCATTGTACAGAGAACTGAATTAAAATCAGTTCTACTGGCTCTGACACCGACATTATCCTAACTATACAAAGAACTGAATTAAACATCCACACTATCACATTCCCATCGAGCTCAATTTCTTCCGTATCCTAGTCTTTATAACTTCCTCATTTTATAGACAACCAAAATCCACGAACAAGAATCACGAAAATACCTCCGTGATTTCTACAAAATATTTAGTAACTTTCAAGAATAACGAGGTGACCATAGGCCCAAATAAAATTTCGGCGTATTTCAGTTAGAATGTTATTTATGTTATTTTATTATTGTAATTGAAATTAAGTCTAAAAACCTGTAAAGTTTACCAACCAAGTGTGAAAGCAACAATGAAAAATAAAGTAAAAGAATCTACCTACTTCAGATTCTCAAAACCTACATGCGTGATAAACAGTTCAACTTACTTCGTTGAAGAACCAAATCCTTTTTATAATGTAATATATCACGATCTATTCAACTTATTTTTATAATCAAAGGAGAAAAAAACAGAAAAATTTATAGTAAAAAAAAATCACTGAAAGCATTCTTTCTTCGGCCTGTTTTGAACGAATCCTTGTAGGCCTCAATAGCGCTACTCGTACCTTCAGAATAACACGTGTTCGCTCCGAGGAAAGAAATGTTTCGCCCTCACTTATCCTTCCGTGTAGCCTCCTCAAGATAAAGAATATCCATGTCGGATAAAAAAGACCTTGCCCTGCTTTTCGGAGGGCGGACGCAACCGGAGCACAGCGGCTGAGGCGCTCGTCAAGCTCACCCCCCCCCGCTCTGCCTTCCTCCCTCCCTCCTTCCTTCGCCGCCCTCGACCCTTCTCCCACACTCGCCCCACATCCTCCCTAGCTCTCGATTCCTCCCCGGCTCCCAGCCCCCGCGTCTCCTGGACCCTGCGACCCCGATATTCTTTCTCCTATTCGATAGCTCCCGCGGACTGCAATTATTGGAAAAACAAACATCGGAACTTTTCCAAGAAGCGCCGTCCACGCTCTGACGTTGAAACCGGAATTGGCCTACGTTTAGGAGGACTAAGGAACGAGCGCGAGGCAGCGGTCGCAAGAGCGGTGCGCAGCCAGTCGGCGGAGGCTGGCAGCGGAGGCAACTGGCGAGGAGCGGCAGGGGTGGAGATGTGGGTGGCGACGAACGGAAGGGAATGGTGAATTTTGTTGGTTGGTGGTTCATGGTGGTTAATAGCGGTTGATGGTGGTGAATATTGGTTCATAGTTGACTGTGGCGGGTAGTAGTGAATACTAGTAAACAGGGACCAATGGCTAGTTGCTAGTGGAGACGGGGATGTCTTGTCCGCGAGCATTCAATGCCATTCCGCGGCAGCCGTCTGGTGACTGCAAGTGGATATACGCAGGTGGACAGTGGCCAACATCTGAAACAGGGGACGGTGTCTAAATGGCGCCAAGCAGAACGGGGCGAACGGGTATTCGCAGCGCAGGGCTTACGCGGGTGTTGGCAAACAGTCGAGGAAGCAAGTGGCAGCGGGAAGCAGCGACCGGGTGCGCGGCGGGCGAGTGGAAGAGGGAGTGTGTGTGAGGGGATGGCGCGCCGGCGGTTGGGCGGTGCGGGGGGGGGGGGCGCGGACGGCATGCGGCGCCTGACATTGATTCTTTCTTGTCATGGAATGCAGCGCCGCCAGGCGCTCTGTCGAGGGCCGCGTGGCCCAAGGTATTTTTATCCGGCGCGACGTCCAGAGCGCGCGCGCGCTTTGACGCAGGCTCTGCCCACAGCCTGTCAGCGGGCGCTGGCGCGAGGACAGGGTGGGGAAGGGGACGCGGGAAGAGGGAAGGAGGATGCGGGGAAACGGAACGGGAAACTGGGGACAGGGAAAGGAGACGGGAAAGGGGAGACGATAAAAGTAGAAGAGGGAAGAGGAGGCGGGGAAGAAGTGGTAAAGAGAGGAGGGAAATGGGAGGCACGAAAGAGGAGGTGGGAAACAACGATGGAAATGGGAGGCAGAAAGGGGGAGACTGGAAAGAGGTGGGAAAGATACGAGGGAAGAGGAGGGAGAGGAGAGGGAGGCGGAGAAAGCGAGTGCTGGGAAGGGGAACGTGATTTAAGGCGAGGCAGGAAAGAGAAGAGAAAGGGGAGGGGAAAGAAAAAAGGGGATGGGGGGCGTGGAAGGGGACGGAGCGTGATCTATTCACGGTAAAACGCGAACCCGCCCATCATTAACGTGTCACAAAGAAAGTGAACGAGGAAACGCGAGAATAACACAGATCGTTTTCAGCTCCATTGGAGAAAAGGGATGAAAGATAATCCATTCATTACTTATCATATCGACATATCATACACACAGATTTAGTATTCATATTTAATTAAAAGACCGGACAAAATGAGTTCGTTCCCAATCTGTACAACAAAGCAAATGATTTTACTTCTGTATTGCGCAGTCAATAGAATTATATAGATCAAAATGCCGCCTTTTAAACTGGGAAAGTCGAGCACCAATAGATATACAAATGCCAAACAGTAGGCTAATATACTTTGTGAAATTTTATGCATGCCTAAAAGTCGTATTTAAGAATTATATTACTAACATTCATGGTTCAAGATCCTCTATTATTTATTCTTAATTTCCATTGGGTGCAGAAATTGAAAGAAAAATATTCGCACGGCTGTGCGAATTGTGTGAGTAGTTTTGCTAGATATTTCAGAACACGATAAAAATCCAAAAATAATTAAACAGTTTCGATTGTGACTGAAAACACCAAAATATTTGATTGTGTTATTCTGCCTTTTCCCATACTGAGAGAATCTACTGCCTTCTGTACGCTCATTGCGTCACAGCTTACAAAGCATTGCTACCGCATTGCTAACCCGTAGTCTGTAAGAAGATGTCGTACGCCATTAAATATTTGTTATTTATGCGCTGCGTTTCGGAACAGCAACTTTCTTGATATTCTTAGTTTTTAAAGAACTGTTGTACCGTGTGCATATATAGTTCAATACTATGTTATTAATGTCGTTGTTAAGACCGTTTTTGTAAAAATATTTAATTTATTACAGCGTTATACAAGAGTATTTTATTTCTTTTTATTGAGCAGCGTGAGTCCTTTTTAGAAGGCCATTTTTTATGGTTTTGCTCACAAGCATATTTGCAGGTGCAGGGCCACGAGTATTTCTGTCTTTCTGGAATTCTAACATACAAAGTGCATAATGATTCACTAATAAGGTCTCCACTCTCAATTGCAGATGCCATGAGGCAAAATATAGTGATAGTTTTAATAAAGCCACGGGAAGTGACCTTCAGATAACTCAGACATTTTTAGATCTCATTTCAGAATGGTCTGTCTATATCAAATACAAAATTACTTGAAATATTAACAAATATTAACATCTTTTCAGGCTTCGACCAAAACAGACTCAAAACTAACGCAACTAAATTACCGAATTGTTCAATTCCTTAAACTTAATTGTTTAACCTCATATCTTCAATTTATCAATCTAACATTCCCATCGTCAGAGGGTTTTTCAGGGGTTTGAGAATGTCACTCGTATCTTTGGTTTTATCTTTGGTGTTTGGTTTTACTTTATCTTACAACGTAAGTAGAAAAGAGACACTATTGTAATCATGCGCCGGAAATCGGCGACAGAAAAAACTCTTATTAATGTCGGTATTTGGAAATGTAAAATGGGATATATTTTGTCCCAATATTTTGAATATTTCTTCTTCGAAAACATTGTGTCGTCAGAATCTGTTTTCTGGTTTATCGTAACCGAAAAATCGATTGACTGCAAAATGTCTCTTTCTTCCTGTCTGTGGTTAACGCTAGCGCGTAAACCGTTTAAACTGTTTTCTTGAAAGTTCATATTTCACGATTGATCTAAGCAAACTCGAGGCTAATCCAGTTTAAAACGTATATTTGAATTTTTCTTATTATTTTACATTACTAGGGATGCAGAGTAAATATGGCAAAAAAATGGGTGTTTTTTGTTATTCCTATATTACTCCCACTGATTATTTTTAGTTCATTCTCCCGACGATTTGCGCCAATCAGGCAGAGGGTCTTTGAAATGAAGATGCAGAAGAAAATATTATATTTCGTCAAAAATGACAAACTCTCTTTAGAGAATAATGCTAAAAGTATAAAATAAATGTTTTGAAGAACGTTCCAGAAACTTTCATTTTATATGATAAACGTACGTTTGCTAAGAAATTATGAAACGTTAAATTTTCAAATTTCGTGCATAGATGCAATTCACAAAGAAAATTATTCCTCGTGTGATGACTTTTTCAGATATTGATTTCATTCCGCAAGGCTATTTTTGAATATGAATAATTAATAAATATATATTGGCAAAACATAACTAATGCCTAAATTACCATACTTCGTTTTGTTTACTTATATTTAAAGAGCATTTTTGCAAAGCTTCAAATTTGAACTGTGATCTGTAATCCGGAAGAGAGTACCTTTGTAAAGTTAGCCAATGCAAAATTCAAAAGTTCATACTATAAACATTATCAACAAAAATGGTTTATTTATAATACTCAATTTATAGATATAATCTCCTTCATACTTCAAAATTTCATTGTTCCCACACATTTCAAATTCCAGCTGCTACTACTACATTGAATAAATTTGGCACCATCCCCCGTTAAAAACTAACCAAAATTTTCTCCAAAAAGGCTCCACGTTTTTTGTCATCAAATAGCGCAAGAAAAAAGTCACTTAAAATACTGGCGAAGAACTAATTTTTGTTGAAATACTTCATTTATTTCAAAATTTTAAAAAAAAAATCAATGTTTTCCGATGTCTTTCGACAACAGCAATATTGAAGAGAGAATTTTTTACCTGACTGAAATCTATTGTTCAAAGTTAGATCATTAAATGAGATCCCCTGCAATTTTTAGAAAATATAAGTATTTTTCTCGTAATTTTACATGTAATGTAGGCAACAATTATCTCCTTCTCTATGTTCCCTTCGTTCCCTTCACAGCAAGATGGCCGAAACGTCAGTAACATTGACCGAGACGCGGCTCATCCTGGATAGCCAAGAATGTGTTGCTTAAATATATTACATGAAACACTCAACGGCGCAGTAAAGAATGCGCAGATCACATTTGCCTTAAACCTTCCGTATTGTGAAAAAAAACAACAACACAGATTGAAAATAATGGGAGATACCATTAGTTCTTCAAGCGTCAACAAAAGTTAGTAACATCGAGCGACTGCGTGGTTCAGCGGAACAGCGCATGGTTAATTTAGAGCTGAGTAGGTTTCCATGGGGATGAGTTCAAATGTCAGTGCGGAGAAAAATATTGCTGGTTGGTCAATTTTTCATATTGATTTGGTATCATGATGTCGCGTAGCCGTTACAAATATGCAAGAAAGTATGTGCTGTTGTAGTTTTCTTTGCTCAAACGTTTGGGATTTATTGTCCAATTATTGATTCATTCCTTACCTTCTATCTATCTTAATACAAATTAGGCTTTTTCATCTGTCATAATTTATCGTTAGGTTATTCTTGGTCAAGGAACAGGACAATCAAAATTGATCAAGAAACTGTATTTTGTACACCGTAATAGAAACTAATTATCCAAACGAAAAGTTGTGTTGTCCACAAGGTGGCTTTTGAAAGGGGTCACAGTTTTTCGAATTCTACCTTTCAAGCGCGTACAATGACAAATGTGAAAATGACTACGAAATAAATATGGCAAAAGGAACAGAAACAGCCGTCAAAGGGATCATTGTGAAAGTCTTCGGGGACACGGACAGTGAAAGTTATTGCGACAGCTATTCCTGTGTCTTGAATTAATATGCTGTCATGTCAGTTGATCCGATCCCGTGTGGGTTGCGCGCAGTTCACTGCATCAATTGTCGCTCGCTAATGCTGCGACGCAAAGGGAGTCTTTTCTCTCAGCACCCGTCGCTATAGGATGCCGAGACAATTTCAGAGGTGAGTATTTCACTAGTAGATGAGCGAAAACCTCTTTTCAATAACAAACTTTTTTGAAATTATAGCAGAAGTCGTACACGACGTCGATATAGTGCGTTGTTACAATATACCGTCGGTGCAGAACCAAATTATATTTAAAAAATTAAATTTTGCATGATACATTTTTATCATGAGTGGAGAGGTTCATTCCGGGCCCCAATATATTATTTTATTGTTGCATACCGTCTGCCATGTAGTTATTTACGAAATTCTTACTCCAAAATTTGTATTTGTATTTAGCCATTACATGTCCCGTAAAGGTTAATTGGCCTCAGTGTCGTTAGATCCCAGGGTTCCTGGTCGGTCACCCAATCAGGAAACCGCGATATCTGGAATTCGCTTAATCTTCGTGATCTTACGCAGTTAACGAAATCGGACATCAAAGCCGGTTTCGGGGTCAGCCTTTCATTAGGACCTTCCAAGCATTCACCGGGATGACCGAGGAAAAGCACGAAACAACCCGGGCAGGATGGTCGGTACGGGGATTGAACCCGGGCCACCCGAATTTGAAGACAGCGCGCTAAGACCTGAGCCAATTCGCGCAATAGCAGAAAAATTGAGAATGTTAAAGATTTATTTTTATTTCATTCATCACTAAAAATACAGTTTGAGGTGTGTCCCTCTCTTTGTGATGATTGTTCGATTGTTTCCGAACGTATCGATTTCCGGTGCCGACCTACTTCGATTTGTGTATCCGCCCCAGCCAGGACAAGCACTGATAGGTCCTGCTCCTGACAGGTCTCCCGCGTGAGGTATTGTAATGTAAGTAAAGTCTGCGTAAGTAAGGCAAAAAGGCAAAAAAACAGGGGACATCAGAAATAAATATAATAAATATAATGAATAAAGTTGTTGAAAATGTGGACTACAGAGGAAATCCAGCATGTACTGGGTGATAGGTAGACATTTATGTATTAATTTGAACACTAAAACTTCTAGATGTGAGAAAACTTTTAATAATTTGTTGTAAATACTGAGGAAAGCCAACTTGTCACATGCCAGACCCTGTGAAATGCTTTTTCTATATCAAGAAATAATGTGAGAGTATGTTTTGACTTCTGAAAATTTGATGCTATGTAATCTGTTAGTCTTAATATTTGATATTCGATAGAATGTTGCGAAAACCAAATTGTGTGTGAATAATTATGTTATTTTGATTAACAAACTGATTAACAAACTATTTAATCTGGCTAAGATTGAGTTTTTTAATTGATAAAGTAGGGAGGAGATTTATAGGTCTATAATTTTCAGTTTTAGTATGATCTTTATTTGGCTTTGAAATGGGTATTTTTAATGTTGTTGTGCAGCATTTAGGGAAGTAGGCAAGAATTGTATATTGAAATGAGAGAGCTTATTCCTTTTGGGGGTATTTTTTAAAATATAATATTAGAGATCTTATCAATTCCTGGGAAGTTTTTATTTTTAAGTTTCTTAAATAAGAAATTTAATTTCCAATAGAAAAATAAATTGTATTTTTCTGATACTGTATAAAAAGTTTTCATTCTTGTGAAATATAATTATAAAATAAATTTAAAGAAGAGTTATTAGAGAAAGTCGTTTGAAAGTGTGTTCCTTAGGCTTCTGCTTTATCTTTACCTGTAATAGCTACTGTATTTTCTGTTTTTAATGTTAAAATTTGTTACTCTTCACTAGTTATTCCTCTTATAGCCTACCAAAGTGAAGAATTAGGTTGTAATTGAGATGTAACAATATTAAATTGTGTATGTCTATGAGTTTCCAATTTCTTTAAAAATGTTCTTGTTAGAATGTTTCATCTCAGCATTGAGATAGGTACTTTGAACAAAGTTCGGAACAGGCAACTGATAATAATTTTCTTCTCCTTCTGTAGCCTAGAGGGGAACGCACCAGGTCTTCTTTCTTCAGTTTAAAGTAAAAATAAAGATCACCATTTATCACTAAAAAACGTATAGCCTATTGTTTTTCAAATGCATTGGCGAAATAAATACATGGAGTAAATTTCATCATATACAACATCAGTATAAAAATAAAAAAAGAATACACAATTTTACAAATTTAAAAAATGGATTTACGAGACTTCGCCTCTGAGGTACTGAATTGATAATGCGCTGTATATGTAGAACGAACGCCGCCTCATGGCTCTTTCTATGGCGCTGGAACCGGTAATAAAAACAAATATTAAATTCAAAATATGGATTTCAAGGAAATGGAATTGATAAAGAAAATAAAATTAAGCGCACACATTTGTCATGTTACACTAAGTGGTTCTTGGAAATGAATACTAAACAATGCACAAACATTTGTTCAGTTCTTGTGCTTTTCAAGCCATTTGGTGCAGACTGTCCCCAAATAAACTACGTATTTATGGTTTCGCAGAACATATAAACATTCAGTGGGTGGAGCTTCATTGCACTTCACCAAATGAATATTAAAGCCGGAAAGTACACGGTACTCTTGAGCGAGGTCCGGTTCAGTTTGACGCGCACACCGTTTGGAAATGACTATCACAAAAAACCCAACACGCACGTGAGCTTTAACAGCCTTTCTTTCCAAAGCCCAGTCCTACCTTCCTCTCCCGGCCGCTGCGCAGACTAGAATGAGCCGGCAAACGACGCTTAGACTAGAGGCGAGACTACTTTCAACTATGGGCCACTTCGAAGGCTAGCCCCGCCATTTGCAACGCTCCGTGAGACTGTTCACCGCATCGCAATCGCCTTTTTGAGCGAACGCTAAGTGAGACAGTGAAAGTGGAATTTTGCACCTGCTATCTTCAATGAGGCCGGATTAATTCGTGATTCCGGGCGCGTCAAATGCTCAAAGTATTGGTCTCGTAAGTGTAATGAATGTTTTATTGAGAGATGATCTACTCCCGTAGGCGAGATCCGGTGGCCACTTACGTCATTTTACGGGGACTTTTCCATAGCCAGGAATTTCCCACAAGCGGGGCACCGTTGCAGTCGGGACAAGCTCTAAGCTCTCGACTGGTCTCCCGACAAATATGCTAGTGTAGGGTATGCGAGGGTACGTGTATATGAATAAGAGGCGAGGATAGGCAAAGTAGACAATGTAAAATACAAACAAAACTAAACAATGTAAAATACAGATAATAGACCCTCATAATTAAGAAGTGCCATTATTCTAGCATTCAACATTTATGGTAGTGATTGGTGTTTGCAAGTGTTAATTGCCCAATAACAGAAAACTATTAGTTACGCTACATGGAAAACAAAAATATTGGCAGGTCAATTCCAGCATCGAAGTAGGAAAACGTAATGTAATTTATTCTTAATATATTTCAGATAGATAGACTTTTGCGACTACTTTTGCCGTGGATATTGCCCCCTAGTTGTCTTCCGTTTATTCACATTGATGTCAATGGCAAAAATTATATTTTACAATTTTCAACACATCGTCACACAATGATGTCAGCTTCTGTCGCCCTTTATTTTTTCCATTCGCCTGCCTATCATTAATATCCTCCCTTGGCATGCGATGTTTAATGGGATATCAATACAAAGTCGACCGTTTTCCTCGTAAACGCTTTAATGCAGCATTAGCAAAGCGCAACGCAAAAAGCTGCGGTCAAAGACGTCGAAAGCTTCCGAAAGCGAGTTTGGATTCATTAATGAAGCAACTTCTTTAAGCAAATAAAAAGGTCCTTTCCGTACATTTTTACTTTCTAAATCCATGTTAAAAGTCTGAATACACATCGCGTTTTATGAGAAAAATTTTACATTTGTTTATAGCGAAGTATGTCTAATATTCTTAAGAAAACTGACAAAAGAAAAATAGCTGATAATTTTGAATTTAATTTTTGGCGCCTGTTTTAAAAATGTGGCTAAATTTTTGCTGTATTGACAATATCCGGACAAAATTTCTGTCAATGCGAGGTAAAGGCAGTTTCGTAATAAATGCAGTTGCACGTGTTTTTAATAACGACCAGGAAAGAAATTAATAGAATTAATCTAGAAGAATTATTTCACAAAAAAGGAAAGAAATATTCCAATATATTTTAATAGGAAATGAAGCTAATATCCCAAGTCAATAATTTATATAATATTGTTTCTATTTATTTTTGAACAAGTAAATAATATTTATGCTGAGACTTGAATCACCAACTATAACACCGGTGTATTGCACTCTGAAAAGAGTGAAAGATCAGCTCTAAATCTACAAAGAGAACAAAGGTTAGACATGGGAGAGACAGAAAGAATGACGGTTCAAGTAACTCTATGATGAAGACAAACGGTGAGGCGTGAGATTTCTGGCAGTGTGACCTCTCACCAAGTTTATTAATGACTTTCTCTTGATCTATTGAGGAAATGCCCCGTATTTTACTCCTGTTCTGATAAATGTAGCTATCGTGATTCCTCGTAACGTAATAAGCAGTATTTCACTGTTTTCGTATTGAATGACTAAGTAAAAATAAAAGATGGAAGGCACTTGAAAGGGCCTGGTGAAAAATTGCCTCAGCCTGTTTTTTTGCCTTAACGCTAATCGCTTCCTCTGCTAGTCACCGCCTCCGTTTTGATCCCCTCTTTTTCAAGTAGAATTTGTAGTCGTCATTGCGATATTCTTCAAGGTTCTCTTATGTTTCACATTTTACCAACTTCATACTCATTACTAATTTTATCTCATCATCATCACCATATTTAATATCAACACAAATACTTTAGCGAATATCCCTGAAATGTGTCGTCGTCCTACTCATTGGCAAGCGGAGTCTCTCTAAGTATAACCGACAGCGGGGCACCGCCACAGCCGGGACAAGCTCTAAACTCTTGACAGGTGTCCTGTTATGAATGTTAGTGGAAGTGCGTGTAAGTGTAAGT
>BOPP01000086.1:3411272-3421729 GCA_017312745.1 Gryllus bimaculatus | reverse complement strand
GCCTGGGATAAAATAGGAGCTGATTTCCCGCCTCCGCCGCCCCGTCCCCACCCCCTCTCCCGCTTCCGCCCGGTTGCAGTCGGTTGCTGCTGCTGCTCCTCCGGGGTGTCCGATCCGCGAGCGCCGGCGTCCGCCTCTCGAAGGCGAACAAAAAGGCGGCGTGGCGGCGGCGGCGGCCACAGCCCTCGGCGCTGGAGGCGTGGCGCTTTGTTTCGGGAGGAGGAGAAGGCGAGGGTGAGGACGGCGCCAGTGGAGGAGCCAAGGCGGCGCGGGGGAGTCGGAATTAAATTCGCCAGTAGAGGAGGAGGTGGCAAAGGCAGCGGTGGAGGACGCGGAGGGAGGCGACACAGGGCGGAGGCATCCGCGAGGGGCCGACGAAAGAGTGGTGAGGAGGCATTGAGTGGGGGCGGCCTCAGGACCTCAGCGCTTCCTCACTGCGCACCGTCTTGCGCCCTGCTCCCCGCGCAGAGTGCCTCCCCGGTGGGGTTCCGCAGGGGGCGTTGCGCGGGAGGCGTCCATCGCATGGGAGGCGCCCGGGGCGAAGCCACGCCCCCGCCGGAAAAGAAACGCGAAGGGAGACGTCGGAAGGCAAGAGCGGACGAGAGGAGTGGTGGAGACGTGGCAATTACGGACGGCTGTAAACGAGTTAATTATTATCAGCTGTATTAAATTCATTTTGGTGGCTTGCTGCCTCCACGCCGGCGTATGCTGGTCGAGGGTGAAGGCGAGGAACGCACATCCCGCGGCGTCTCAGCCCGGATTGGCAGAGATGAACGATGCGAGAGGAGATGGGAAAATACCACGGCGGGGGGGGGGTCCGTTGTGCAGAACGCTTTGGCATTCATCTGCAAGTTAGCAACGAAAGCTCGGAACCTACCATTAGAGAAGTCGACACAATTTCACTGATATTTATACGGAAAATCTCGGATTCAACCGCTGTGGTAATTAGCATTATCATGAATTAAAGAGATAGGCGGCAACGTCTACATCCGGCCCATTTTGTTTCCATTGTTCATTTATACACATGCAGAATTGTTGCCCTTTTTGTAATATTTGTTGAGATAATCTGCGTAACATTCTGAAGTTCTCAACAAGACGATCTATCTTGGAATAATAACAACATTAATGAACTAATCTGGGCCCTTACCGTATGGTTCGGTGTAGATATGTACATCCCTTCAAAAGACTTGATACCAATGAACATCATATTTAGGAGGAAAATCAATATCGAAGAGAAGCGAACTGTACAGAAAAAAGATAAATTATTTATGTATTGATTTATTTTGCGAGAGAGAAGTGCGATGGAAACAAGTTAGAAAAGGGCGAAAGAGTGAGGGGCGGAAGCGAAGCGTAAAAATTCGATATAAATCTCAGAGACGAAGTAACGTGCATGCCAAAAAGTGTGCAAATACAAATAATGAAAAGCATGACAGAGTAAAACATTTCTCATCAAAATAACTCCATACAAATTCACCCCATCAACAATATATTTTTCAGGATGTGAACATCACTATTTTCTTGCATTTTTCGTTAACTGTCATTAATAAATATTTCGTATTTTGTATATTTTTATTAAATATTTGAAATTATAGACCATCAATTATAATTTATTTCTTATGGTTAAATATATATACACGTTTCGGAAAACATTTGTGTTCATCACCTGTGATTGGAAAGAACAAATATTCATCATGATATTATTCTTTATATGTCGTTGGTTTACAAACAACGATAGAAGAGAATGAAGTACATGATAAGAAAGTAGATGATTTAGGTAAAACTTGTCATATTAAGGAAACGAACAATCAAGGAAACGTTGAAAAGAAATTATCAAAGAATAAACAAGTTATAATAAGAAGAAGAAGAACAATAACAACAATGAAGTACAAGGCACACAAAAAACTTATCAGACCCAAAGACAAAGAAAAAATAAAATTTCACGTTGGTTTTTAGCGATTTAATTTTTTTTAAATGTGGTTTTTTGTGTGGTAGCATAATTCTGGCTTCAGATAAGGATTCAGTGCGAAATTCATAGATAACCAACTGTCAAGTCTTTGGGTCTCACAACTTTTTTTATGTGCCTGTGTAAATAATGATACTGCTAAATATTTTACGACTCAATTCGTCTCCAAGTAGATATTTAAGTTTATCAAAGACCAGAGATGTCTAGACCAGAAAGAAGGAAGAACAGGAATGTTTTGCGTTGTCAGGTCTCGGTGATATCAACCTAATGTGCAAATAAGTAAAACTAAAAAAAGAGAAAACATTGAATATGTATGACCTTCCAATGAAATATACTCTCTAATATGCTAGAAAATGTAGTTATAGTACCTTGTGTACCTTCTCGCAGTAAAAGCGTTTCTTTTTGGGAATGTTGCGTGCAGATTTTTCCTTAGTGACGTAAGTAAGTAGAAGAAAGTAGTAAGAAATTATGGATTTTGTGAGGGCTACAGAACATACCACGTTTTGTGTTCATGTGCCGTGTTGTTTTTAAGTTATTTATTGTCATGATACCACAAAATTCTAGTCGCTTTAAATATACTATAATTTAACTTATGTCCGAAGTCCGTTACTGTATGTTGTTTGAAAAGAAATGTATTCTACATTACTTTCAACAAAGAAGTGATGACATATACCAGAAATTTGAAAAACCACTACAGCGTACTGATCGTTCTGGCTTGATAAATGAATAATTATCAACAAAATGTAATGAAATATTGTGAAAAATTTCCAATCTCTTTCTTTGCTCTTGTGAGTTCAAACGACTTTAAACATTTCAAAATGTCCACAGTAAGCTGTATTTAACATTGATTTATAGTCTCTACGTATTGATGACGTTGTTTATGAGCCACGAACACCGAACGTAAATGTCCGACGTCTTTGAAGTTTTGCTGTGTTTCAACAGTCTTAAAAAGGAAGGCTTACGTGCTCTTGAAATATTGCTAAATATTGCAAAGATTATCCTGCTTCCTTTCTTTAAAGAGTCGCTGAAGTTCAGAGCGAGTGTTTACATTCTTTAGTATTTTTCTGCAGTTCATCAGATTCCATTTTTAATTCATATCACTGTTTGCTTCTGAAATATCAATAACATCACATTTTCAGCCTTGTTTTGTAGCTGTATCAGATGTTTCAATATCACAATGTAATTTGTTTTGTTGTTTTTTCTTAAAAGAAAGCATTCTTTCTACACGATATATTCTTACCTAAGAATTATTTCTATGGAAATTATTTTGTTTAGGCAGAATACGTGTTTCTGTATTAGGTGCTGTACTATAGTTTTATTGTATTATTAGTAATTCTCGCAACATTATTGTCTCATACAATCGAGGATCAATATTGTTAATGAAAAGCAATTCATTATTTCCCGCATTTTGTGCCAAATTTATTTTTATTCTTTCTGTAAATTTATATAACAGATTTAGATAAACATTTAAATTTTTCTACTTTCACTCTTTATTACCGCAAACAACTCTTGAAGTTAATTGTTAGACCTATTATTTCTGATTGGTTTCTTGAGTCTTGCAAATATACCTTATGCGACATGCAATCGGATAGATTCAAATTTATTTGGAATAATTTAATAGATTCCAGTGAGAGTGAGTGGAGTATTACTATACCCTTCACACTTAGGTTTGTATTGAATCCGTATTCTCTGCAAAGTAAACCTTACTATTTACCATTCGATAATTAACACCTTCTAACGGAGTCACTTTTTTCTGCTTTAATCACAATGGGATGAGCGCAAAGAATTCTAACCTTTTACGTACTCTCGTACTATATTTTCATCAAAGATGCAATTATAGCTGTTTCGCATATCTGAGAATCGCCGCTTGATAACAAGGGCACTATTTTATACATGCAGATTTTATATCGGGCGAAAGGTCAAAATATGCATGACAGGGCCGCGGGCCCAACCGACACGCTGCAACACGATGCGTCGCGATAGGACGTGATACGAAGCTATTTGGTATTCTTTGCCTGGAAGCCATTACGGGAACACATGGCGGAATGTCAACCACAGCTTTCACCTCTTTGTCCAGTGAAGCACGTCCTCGCAGGTCATTTCCATCACTGAAATTTCCCCCGCGCTCGCTCACCTTTGGCCCTTCCTAGCCCACATATGCAGCGGCCGCAACGCCTCTGTGTGACTGACACGCTTTTAGTTACGAAGTGACAGCTCATATTTATAGATATTTCATAACGGGCGAGCGCATGTCGTATGGAATTATCCTTGACATAAAATTTCAGCCGGACGCATCATGTAAGTGATTTCTATTTCATATTGTGTTTTATATTCTACTCGCCCTTCGCAATGGGCATTGTCGGTCCTCTGCGAAACTTGTGTCATTTAAACATGGATAGGTGAGATTGGAGCGTAAGTCGACGTCCAAGTAAAAGCGCTATTCTAGCCTGTTTTCGTAATAGTCTGACGAGTGAATTTTTCATTGATATACTGAAGCTTTATACGCATCAACAACAATGTGATTCAAATGCAATTCAGGTCACAACAATTATACGAATCAATATTGTTGAACTTGTTGTGGGTATTAATAACAAAATATTCGGAATACGTCGGCTGGCAGCTATCACGCTCAGAGTTTACTGTTGTACTAGTCCATGGATTGTGCACTCACAGACAACCATGCCGCCATCAATTTCATGATGAACGACGGTTACATTGTCTTAAAGCCTTTTGAATGTGTGTCAAAGAAGTCTTGCGGCATTAATACGACTATCGCAACAATTAAAAATACGTTTGCTTTTTGGTTGCAATGAATGATAACTTTTACTTGGATCGTTGGTGCTCGTAAGTTGAAACGGATCATTATGTTGGTGACAAGTTTGTGGAATCAACGGACGAGTTGCAGAAAAAGGTACAATGCTCGCTCGTGGCTTAGAGCGAAGTGCCTCGCCTTTCAAAACGGAGGTTCGATACCCGGACAATATTATGTCAAATTTGATCCAACAAAACTTTAGTTGCTTCACAAGGGCTAGTCCAACCCCTGTGAAGTGTCATAAACCTTACCCCTATCCAAATTCCTTCCCAATTCTGGCCGCTGGATACTGACGCAGGAGCGCGTAGGAGAGAGGCTACCTGGTGGTCCTCTTAAAAACGACTTATGGACTACGAATTATATACATATAAAAGCGTATATGTATCCTACCACTTCCAACCGTCGCGGAGTCCACATCGCGGTCAGCTCTGTTCCAAACAGTGAAGTGTCTGCCGTAGGGCTTGTTTAAGTTATTCTAAGTGTATAACGCACTTTCATCAATTGGACTGTTTATTATAAGTGCTAGCACCTACAGTACTAAATTCATAAACCATTGAAAGTGATGTAGTGCCCAGCCACCCTGACTTAGGGCAAGGCATGGCCGGGGCCATGGGCGCTCTGTATAATCCAGACTGCGCCATGAACACTCCATTTCATGGTGAACATCAAAGCAGTGCTACACAACAAGGCAACATTGATCTTCAATATGCTATTCTCAATAAACATCCGCCGCACTCGGGAGTTCAGGAAATTCCAATTCCGAAATTGAGGAACTAACAACAAGCGGCGCTACTAAGGTCAGTGCTCAGCAAACTGCCAGCGATGCAGCCCAAGGCGTAACAAAAACAGTAAGTGAAAACCAAGATACCGCGGGCAGTTCAACATATGGCGGAAAGTGAACATTTAATGACTCAGATGAAAATGAAAATCACTCGAAAAAACAATCAACAGTGCTAAAAGTGTATATTCAATGCCAGTGGGTAATAGATATGCGCTCTTAGAAAATCTAATAGACCATGATTCCAGGTTTAATTATATAAACATCACCCCAAGCCAAGATAAAAATGTCAAGATTCCACCAATTTATGTCAATGACATAACAAACTTATCAGGGTTTAATAGAGAAATCAAAAAAAATTATAATCAATTCACAGCTAATGTTCAAAACTATAACCGACTTCATAAAAACAACTAAATATTTATTATATATTAAAAGAAATTTTCACACCTATAAAGACCCAGCCAATAAACAATTCTCCATAGTTTATCAAAACGTTCATCAATCGTTATCAATACAGGAAATCTTTGAGGATGTCAAGGAAAAGTACCCATCGCTAATGAGTGGTACCAGACTTCACAAATACAACATTCCTATTCTAGTAGTAGCTGCCGAATTTAACGGCCAACAGATCATATACATTGTACTACAAATAACGAAAATTTGCAACTTAAAAGTAATATCAGAAGAAAGACTTAGAACCAAAGGACCCATACAATGCCTAAAGTTTTTAGACTTTGGTCATACCCGCAATAATTGTAACCACATATTAGCCTGTATCTACTGCTCAAAAGTTCATTATTCGGTTAATTGTCCAAATAAAATGTTCACCCCTGTTTGTAAGAATCGCAACGGGTTACATTGTGCAGACGTCCGCTCTGACGAATGCCCGTTCTACAAAAACTAACTGAACCCCACCCCCACAACGGAGCTCTAAATGCCGAACCACCATCCAAAATTTTACAACCAACCAGTCCTAGAAAGAGACCCAACAATAACACCTCACCTCGCTTACTTTCTCACAATTTTCCATATCTCCCTCCCACAAAGAGCATTTCTAATTTTACTTTTGTCCCAAGTACAACCTCCAACTCGAATACTTTTTATCAACTCAACCAAAACCACCCATCACCAAACAACACAAACTATATTAATAACAGCAATAATAATAATTAATTTATACACTCCCTAATAAATTCCATAACTCATATCGTAAACATAATCAATTCAATCATCCCAGCAATAATCAGTAAAATACAAACTTCATTGTCATCTTACTTCAATAGCAACCATGTCAGCACAACACACTAACAACTTAATAACCTTCATGAACTGGAATGCGAATAGTATTGCAAACAAAAAATAGAATTTACGCAATTTCACCGTACTTACAATGTTGACGTTGCTTGCATTACGGAAACTCATTTAAAACCAAGCAATAAGTTCTACTGTCCAAACTATGTCACATACAAAAATGATAGGTCACCGAACAAATGAGGAGTCTTAATAGCAATCAATTCAAGCATAAAACCTCACCTCATACCAATACCTCAATTCAATGAAATAGAAGTAATTGCTCTTAATGGCGAAATATTACAACAATCTTGGACAATTATAACAATTTATAAACCTCCCGATCGTAAATTAAACATAAAAAACATCAAAAATGTATTTCAAGCAGACAATAATGTTTACTCGGAGACATGAAATGTTCGGCCCTAAGCTGCCATCCTGATTGAGGTTTTTCTGGGTTTACTCAATCGCTTAAGGCGTATGCCGGGATGGTCCCTAGATTTGTTCTCTCAGACCTAAATGTACAGCTTGTCCTCCCCTCTTAAAATGTTACTACTCTAAATGTATGCAAATTCAGTGGTTAGGCGGAAGAGCAGGCCCTATGGCCTGAGCCTCGCCATTAATAAAGACATTATTATTATTATTATTATTATTATTATTATTATTATTATTATTATTATTATTATTATTATGAAAGCAAAACATACGTCATGTGACTGCAAAAACAATAATCGTGACGTGAAAATCCTGGCACATTAATTAAATAATTCCACATTGATAGTAATAACAACGCTGGAACCTACATACTACCCCCATGACAACTCAAGGGCCCCCCACATATTAGACATAGGAATAACAAACTCATATTTTAAATTTCACGCTTCCACAATATTCAAGTTCGATTCAGATCATATCCCTGTACTCATAACCTTCCAACAAATTCCACCCCTTCATGCTCCATTTCTCCAAACAAAAATTTGTAAGATTAATTGACCCAAGTTTCAAACAGAATTAATCCCCAAAATTAAAATACTACACACCCCTCTCGAGATTGACCAATCATATCATTTCTAAATTCTATCATCCGAACGTCAACCCAAAAGTCAGAATTAAAGACAAATGCTTGGAAGAAAACAAATTACACCAACCATCCCCCAGAAATCATGAAAATTATAAGTATTAAAAATAAAAACAGAAGATTGTTGGCCCTCTCAAAAAGTAATAGCGTCAATCACGAACTAAATATTCTCAGAAATATCCTAAAAAAGACATTAAGGAATCATAAAAATAATCAATTTCATGAATTTATTCAGTCTCTCAATACACAAAACAATACAATTTGGCAATTCACAAAAAAGAGACTCAGTGAAAAAATTATAATTCCTCCAATTAAGGCAGCAACAACAAAAGTATATACTCCCTTTCAAAAGGCAGAACATTTCGCCAATTATTTTTTGTGCATCTTTACCACAAGCATCACACAATACCATCCATCCCACCAAGTAATCAATAATGCATCATATACCCCTACTTACGAACCACCTCCAAGAATTAAATTAATATCACCCAAAGAAATAAAAAATATCATAACGAAACTGCCAATCAAATACTCCCCTGGGCACGATAACATAAGTAATATAATAGTCAAACACTTCCTCCCTCTGTTGTGGCCCTCATCACAAATATATATAATTCGTGTCTCAGAATCGGATATTTTCCCACAATATGGAAGCAGTCTGTTATCGCGCCGAACCCAATAAGAATCCCTCATTAGTCGAGTTACCGTCCTATCAGGTTACTCCCTACCCTTGCAAAAAATATTCGAGAAAGATATTCTTACACGTTTGAAAGCATTTCTGGTACAGACTAATGCATTTCCCAAACAATAATTTGGTTTTCCTGAAAAACTTTCTACCAACCATCAACTTTTGGGATTGTCGGAATACATCCACAAAGGCTTTCAAAATAAAAAGCACACGGTCGGGATTCTTGTCAACATCACTCAGGCCTATGATAGAGTATGACACAAATCAATGATCTACAAACTATCAAAGATAGGTACCCCACATTATCTCACTCAAATAATATCCACCTACCTTAACAATAGAACGTTTTCAGTTCCGTAAACAGTCATCATCCGAAACCAATAAGTTAAGGCTTGCCTCAGGGTTCAGCACTATCTCCTACACTTTTTAATCTATACGTTCCTGACATTCCAAAATTAGTCAACATTCAAAGGGCCCAATTCGCGGATGATACGGCAATTTTCCTAGCCGGAGATTCGTTAGTACATAGCAGAAACTCTCTTCAATTGTGTCTCAATCTTATAGACAGCTGGCAGCATATTTAAATATCAAACTTAATCCCACAAAAACAGCCATCAAAATATTCACTTTAAGACCCTATACAACTCCAGCACCGCTCACAATAAATAATGAACCCATTAACTGGTTATCCCCAAATAGTACTGTAAAATAACTCAGGCTTTATATAGACACTAAACTGAACTGGAGCCAACTCATCAATAGTAAAATACAACAAGCAAAAAATAAGCTACATCAACTAAAACCAATCATTACTCGATCTTCCCACCACCCATTCTCAACAACCATAAACATCTACAAAACCGTCTTTAGACCACTCCTATACGCCTGTCCAGTATGGATCTCCGCAGCAAAAACCTTAACAAGCTTCAAATAATTCAGAACCAGTTTCATAGAACTATCACAAATGCTCCTTGGTTTGTTACAAATTCACAGCTTCACAACGAATTCCAAATGGACTCCATACAACACCATTTAACGTATCTCTCCACCTAGTTCTATCATTCCATACCTCAAATTCCTCACCTAGCCAACTTCAGACTCCGGAAAACTCAGAGAACCAGAATTAAAAATAGATATCCCAGTCAAATGTTTACATAGCATTCCCAGTCAAATTTTTCGAAATAGATTGTTTTTAGAGGTGTCTGTAAAATATTTTCTCGCTTAAATTAGTATGTAGTTTATTTTTTGGTAAATTAGAATGTAATAATTCACAACATATGTAAAGTGCATTAAAAGTACTGATCTATGTACTCTCTGTAAAAATAAAATAAATAAAAAACATAAAATAACGAAGGATTATTAGGAGTACTCCTAATAATAATAATAACAATACAATATATATAATAATAATATGCCACCAATATAATAATAATAAGCCACCGTCTCATGAACCTATGAGGTTCATGAGACGCGTTGCGTCATTAGAAAGTTCCAACAAAGTTTAAAAAAAGTTTCAAAGATATTACTAGTTTTGAACAGCAAGATTAATACGTTGGCCACCTATATCAAGATTATTTAAAAGTCTCCTTGTACAGTCCGAGGGTTCGAGAGGTGAGCAAGGGCAAATGCGGAGACTGGAGCGGAGGTGCGGAGGTGATGCGGAGGTGAAGGGGGAGGGTGAGAGGGAGAGGGAGAGAGGTAGAACAATGGGTGACCGATCGCGGGGCTAGGGCAGATACGTGGGCGTGGGGGAGGGCGGATGCGAGGGCGAGAGTGGAGACGGGGCTGGACTGGGCAAGGGCGAGAACATGGGATGCGAGGGAGCGGCAAGAGGGCGGGAGTGGG
>BOPP01000086.1:3393674-3404602 GCA_017312745.1 Gryllus bimaculatus | reverse complement strand
CCGCGTCTGTGCGCAGGGCACCTGGCGACTTCCGGGCTGCGCGCGGCCGTCACGGGCAGACGGCCGCAGGCACAAGAGGGCGGCGTGGGTCGTTTGCGTATGTATTTGCGGGTCCTTCACCAGAGCGGATGTGTATTTTTCGTGCTTCAAAGTGCGTCAACCACTTTATGCATTATTCCCGAGAGCTTAGTGCATGTTATAACCGGGCCACGGTGAGGTACTGTTCTCCCCGTAGAACGTGAGACCCGGCACCGACCCCCACGTCGACCTACAGGTGTTTTCCCTCTCCCATATCTCCGCCAGTTGGGCAACGTCTCTGCTAAGCTCTAAGCTCTCCACTGGTCTCGCGTCTTATGCGCTAGTTTACTGCATGTAAGTGTAAATATGTGTGTGAGAGGAGTGGAGAGAACAATTATAAAAAAGAGAATATGGCACGTTCCGTAGTTATTCATCATAGAAATTTCACCAGTCATTCATTGTAGAAGCCATGAAAACAACCGATAAGTGTCTGGCCGCTAAAATTCTCCAGCAGACAGCGGCTGAATCTGATATAGTAATTACATGGCTAGTGTCGATAATACACCATCGTCAGTAGCCGAGCCCAAGTATATCTAGGCCAAAGAAGCTGCAGCAGCAACGTTTCTGACATCGCCGAGCCATCTGTATTGGTTCCCGCACTCGAGCTTTGTAGACCGGGGATCTAGGTCGCGGACCCACGGTGGTGGTTTTTTTACAACGGTGAAATAACTGAAGGGAGGTCGCTTACAAAGAATTGTGAAGACCTGCTGAGCCGTTCGATCGTTTTCGCTATTCCACGTGATTAGTTTTAGGGGAATGGCACAGAAGTACATTAAACAACTAGCTCTAGAACCCTGCAATTCGCCTTCAAGCATTCTGCAATTCATCTCCAGCCGAAGGGTATGGTGGAAGGTTCGTCTCCCAAATCTATAGACTGGAAAAGAACGGCAGAAGTATTGCGAGAACACGTAAGCTAGGTCAATGTCCTTTCTGAACCAAATCGTCTTTGAAGAGAAAAATAGAGACGGATATAGAAAGGGAGAGCGCAAAGCGAAGATAGACAAAAATCACAAACGCAGTTGTTTATTTCTCCAGCAATCTGATAAGTAGCAGTCAATATTCACTAACGTACTTCTTGCCGCAAAGAATTCAATGCGTACACATGGCATGAGAGGATGATTATAACCTTCTATTAAGCCTTTCCGTATTTACCGGATCACATATGCAGCGAACTATCGAGCTCTCATGACCCCGCTATCGTAGAAGCTTTGATGCATCGCCATAGCCGCCGCTTTTGAGTCACTTCTGAGAGATACCAGCATGCGCACGGCTTCTCTCTCTCTCTCTCTCTCTCTCTTTCTCTCTCTCTCTTTCTCTCTCCCTTTCTCTCTCTCTCTTTCTCTCTCGCTCTCTCTCTTTCTCTCTCTCTTTCTCTCTCTCTCTTTCTCTCTCTCTCTTTCTCTCTCTTTCTCTCTCTCTCTCTTTCTCTCTCTCTTTCTCTCTCTCTTTCTCTCGCTCTCTCTCTCTTTCTCTCTCTCTTTCTCTCGCTCTCTCTCTTTCTCTCTCTCTTTCTCTCTCTCTTTCTCTCTCTCTCTTTCTCTCGCTCTCACTTTCTCTCCCTCTTTCTCTCTCTCTTTCTCTCGCTCTCTCTCTTTCTCTCTCTCTCTTTCTCTCGCTCTCTTTCTCTCGCTCTCTCTCTTTCTCTCGCTCTCTCTCTTTCTCTCGCTCTCTCTCTCTTTCTCTCGCTCTCTCTCTCTCTCACACACACACACACACGCAAAGATAGAGAGCGAGTGAGTGAAAGAGGGAGCGTGCATTGCAACAACAACGCATCATCATAACATGTATTTATCCGACCACAATGAGTTTTCGGGATCATCATTACTATCATAGTACAAAGAAATCGCGCACCACGCTTACACCTGATACAAGTGTGATGTTGTGGAAGCCAAGTAAGAAGAGCAAAGATGTTGCATGTTATGATGAGGCCTTATTTTCTTTTTCAAACAACACCTCATGATCGGAAAATAGAACGAGAATGATAAAACCTACATAACTTAGTCAAATCATGGAGACAGTAATTTTTAAAAAAAGTAGAGTAAAAAGTGAATATGAGAAAGTAAAATACAATTTGTTAACATATTTTCTTTCTTCTCTCAAGCTTAAAAAGAGAAACAAATTACATACCTAGATTTTGCGTGGAATAATTTAATGATATTACTATTAGCAATCTTGTAATATAACCAATGATAACAGATAAATGTTACAATTTTTAAATAAATTATATTGCAGACTCATTGAAAATAAAAATCTCTCAGACATATTCATTCGATCACAATTAGCAGAAAATTTCAACCATCTTTCTTTTAGAAAACAGTATATAAATTGTCATGCAGTAACTCAGAATAACTGCAATGAAATAAAATTACTTTTATATTTATTCAAAAACATTTTTTCGAGAAAAATCCTCAAAATATATAACATTTGCAGAAAATGAATGCAGACATAAAATATATTTTTAAATATAAAATGTATAAAGTAATATAAAGGAAAAGACATATTTTTAATAATTATTATTTCTTACTAAATATAATAAAATCTTCGGAAGCGTTTTATAAAATAATAAGCTAATACCAGAGTATCGAGGAATCTGTCAAAGACTTCGATATCTCCATTATAGAAAAGAAGGATACGTAACAAAAAGTGGATCGTTTCGGCTTCTTCCCCATATTGTAGTTTTTATTATGTTAAATAAATAAAGCTAAAGCGGTCATATCAGCAGGACGGAGCATATATTTCTTCTTTTTTATTGCTAATTTTGTATATTATTGTAATTTTCTGGCTATCAAACTTAACTAGAGCGTTCTCTACATGTTAAAAAATTTGTCTGTGATAAATTGACTGATATTTGGTTTAGTATATCATGAAGATCAAATCTCTTTGCAAGTTTCGTGATATTTCGTTTCAAAATTAGAGATATTGCACATCAAACAGCTAACAGAATGTAAAAAAAATCATTGAATATGGTGCACGCGGGGCGGGACAGACCGCGGGCAGTGGAGGTCATTGAACCCACCGATGTTCGCCATCGGGGCACCGTCCTCCACCTGCCTTTGTCGGCGACTGCCTCCGCCCTGGAAGTCGAGAACCCTGATGCGCTTTCAAGGTTCACCCCGCTGCCCTGTCACGCGTCCTTGCTTCCTCAAACAGGCAACCCCTTTTGTGCTTCCGCTAGCCACCGTATCTTCTTCTGCGGCAGATCGCCTTGGCGGAACTGTCCTGTCGACCTGCGGGCCACGCAGCAAGCAGAAGGGCGCATCAGTAGCATTTCTAGCAGCGCAGTCGAGTAACACTCACGGGATCAGAAGAGGATGGGATATGCTTCAGAGGAAGTTTCAAATGAGTCAAAAAATGATATCCAATTCCATTTCGTTAATTAACGGAGAATTTCAGAAAAAACTATTTTAAATATGGGTGTCTATAGTTATTCACTCTCCCTTGTGTGGATAATGTAACTTCATTAAATTGCTTAACTCTTCGGCTTGTCCATTCATTTAATGGTAAGATTTTGAATATATTTTGTAAATTGTAGTTTTACTTAATTTGTATTTACTTTCGTAATTTTTATCTGCCTTTTCTTCTATTCACATTTTTTAAATCTTTATAGAATGATGTTTACTTTTCAAAATTACCTGCAAAATAAATGTAAAACGTTAAAAGAGAAAAATATGCCCCAAGAGACCAAACATCGTTATTATTATTATTATTATTATTATTATTATTATTATTATTATTATTATTATTATTATTACTCTTATATTACTCTTATTCACGTTTTCTCTCCCCTTCTTCCCCCCCTCTCTCTCTAACGTTATCAAGCCACTATTTCAGTCATGTGAGTGTATAAGGCGCTACTCCGGCTACGTTGAGAATCCAGTGTATTAGAATTGTAACAAACGGCAGGCAAGCCTCACAACATCAAGCTTCTCCCATGCTCCACCATTGGGGCCATCTCGTTTCGCATCGCGTCCCTCTCCCTCTCTCTCGCTCCACACGACACAATGCTCCCTCACCACCGCCCCTTCCCCTTGCGCCTGTGCCGATCCTGGGCGCAGCGCCCACCCGCCCACGCGTTCATGTCGCGACGCGCGCGATAAGATTGGCCCGTGCGATACCATCCACGTGAAAAATGCATACGGCAATCTCCGAGGACGGACGGGCCCCGCCTGCTGCCCGCGGTTTGGTCGCCCCCGGCGTTCCATCACGCGCATGTCCCTCCCCGCACACGCCCGTCACCCTCTGACACGCCCCGACACGCCACGGCACTCCCTGACGTGCCGCGACACGACGCTCCCCGCCGCACCTCCCGGCCGATAGACTTGGGATTTGGGGTTATTTTTAGGGAAGGGAAACTATATTTATCCAGCAGGGTAAGGAAGGTAATTCAAATTTGCTCCATGGATCAAACAAAACTGGACCAAAATAACTGAGATAGGTTTTATTTAGTAGTTTACAATAGCTGTTAAAATTTACTTACTAGTACTCTTGATGATAACGATACTATTATAATAGAAACTTTCTCGGTTCTATTCTCTCTCCATCCACCATTCGGTCATATCCTCTTCTTTTTCTAATTTCTAAAAGCTCCTTTTTTTATGCATTACTTTTATTTCTGCGCTTCCATTTCGGAGCTCTTTATACACCACATCGCTTTACTTCTCCCCGCGTACTTTCCTTCCTTCTTCTGACACTACCTCCTCACACTTTACAGACTTTACTCTTTCCCAAAGACACTCCCTTCTTTTCTTCCTTCTTCTCTCCTTCCACATAGTACATGGTGAAACTTGATTATCATGGATTGTCCAATAGGTAGCCGAAAAAGTGAAAGGTGTATTGTATCCGCAAACCGCTAAAGAGAAGCACAAAACGTAGTTGTCCCAAAATTTATAGTAGTCCGATACAGCCACTTGGTTCGCCTTTCACATCAGTAACTATCGCCCTTCGGCGAAGCAATAATTCTGCGCAGTGTAAGACAGAGCTGCGCAAGTAGGTCGCCCACTAGGCATGCCCTGGCCCAGCGCCTATATGCGGCAACCGCTGCTCGCAGTCATCCCGAAAGAGGGGGGGGGGGCGAGCGAGACGACTCTAGTCTAGTGAAAGGGGAAAGGTACGCGGACAACTGTAGAGAACCACTGCTGGCAGTTTGGTTTGAATTCTTACATTCGAGAATCCCTGGTGTAAAATACAATTAAAAATTTAAAATACACCATGCCAATTTGTATTTTGTAGATAATGAGACGGTTAATAGTTCGAGAAGCTTCCATAATTGGCAATTCAGTACTATTATTGATTTCCAGAATACAGATTCAGATATTATCAATTTCAAAATGTAACTGTAAATTAGAAGTCATATGGTCACTTTCCTCTTTTATGAATGATTCGCTTTTCGATTGTGGTTGAATATGGTTACGAAAAAGAAAGACAAGTTTTATCTGCCCTTCACTGAGACGAAATATATAATTTCTATGTTAAAATGACACTGCAAAATTCCCCGAGGGAGTTCGCACCAGGTGTCGAGTTTATTCATTTTATGACTGTGCCACTCTCTCGCATCAGCTCTGATCGACAATCAACTCACGCGTTAACTGCCAGGGTGGATCAACATGCCGATGAAACACGTGAATCCACAGGCAATATTAATAAGCCCAACAGTGCGGCCGGTCACCTTACTTTCCAAAGCCGATATGGAAAATGTGTTTTTGAGAGCAAGAGTACCGCCAAGAAATAATCAACTAAAGCAATCTCTGACGAGGAGTTACTACGTCTCTCACGCGACGGCCAATGATTACGCGGAAGGAGATTCAAAATTACGGCGAAAGCGAACTTTAAAAATAAATGAGCGGGTGGCCCCTAAGAGGCTTGGAGTCAAACAAAAAACTTTTCATTTTCCTCGCGCAAGTCGTTCGAATTTGCCGACCTCAGGAGAAACGCGTCTCACGTGATAATTTCATCATACGACTTTGCCGCGAAACTTGTGAAGAAAGCTAATAACGGTAAGGGACGTTACGAGGGGTGGCGGCAGCCTCTTTGCTTAAACGTCAACGTCAATAGCGAGCACTGGAGGCGGTGCAACGTCCCAAGGCTGCCGGCGACCCCAACGACCCCTCGTGGCTCGTCACGAAAAAATGAATAAGTCACCCACGTCATTATTCTTGCAGACGTTTCTTCAGGCTGCTTGCCACATGCCACCGCCGCCGTGTCTTTTGATTTACGAATCAGTTCTTTTTATAAAACTGATTTATTTAATGGAGGGCAAATATACTTACGTAACCCAGAAATCTACATTTACAGCGCAAAGGGTGACCTGTGGTGTAGAGGTGAGGCCTTGCACGTTCCCCTTCCGAATAGCGAGATTCAAATCCCGGTCGATTCATGTGAAATTTGCGGTAGACCACAGGGATTCTATTAGCAACTAGTGATGGCAAAAAATACTCCCCAATGGCAAAAGCTGAAGTACTGGCCTCCCACTTTGTTGACACTTCACCCTCAATAACTCCCCCAAAAAAACCGAAACACGACATTATGACAAAGTTCAATGCTCCCCTAAATGCTGTTTCCCACGAAATACAATTCATGTCCCTTAATGAAATAAGAAAAATAATAAAGGATATGCCAAATAAAAAGGCACCAGGCCACGATCGAATCAACACAATCATTTTTAACAATCTATCAGACAAAGCTATTGCTTTTAAAAATAATATTTACAACTGTATTGAAAACAGGATATTTTCCTCAAACATGGAACCACTCAGTCATTCACCCAATAGAAAAACCAAACAAGAATCACTAAAGAGCAGAGATTTACAGACCTATCAGCCTGCTAGCTATAATGAAATCAATGAAATCAATATTTTGATGAAATAAAATCAATGAAACTACTTTGCTTGTTTAATTTGTTAATTTCGTCTCTTCAAAAAACAATTGATTTCACAACATTTCAATTTATCTGTATCAATTAATGTACACAGCTGCAGACTGAACGATCGTCACTATTTTGGCGTCGTAGTCCAGAACCATCTTTGATCACAAGCTGAAATGGTTCCTAGACTAGCTTCTGGATGGGCAGAAGTTTCTTATACCTCCTCCAGGTACACAGTAGTTCTATTTCTGATATATGTAAGTAACGCAGCGTCTGACCCCTGCCACTACGCATCGTTGCTTGTACGAGGCGCGCTCTGCAACGAGCTTGAGGTTAAGTTTGTAGTACAGGCTGTTATGGCCGCAGAGATGCTGAATGTGGCATTCTACCTCTCCACAGCTCGAGTACTGTACGAACGCGAAGTTGGGCTTCTGCAATGTTTCGCTGTTGTGTCTTCTTATTAGAGGTAGTAATTGCGCAACTTGCAACTTGCTTTCTTGAGGTGAAAACTGTTGTTACACTTACACCGACGACTGCTACTGTTTCACTGGAGACACATTGCAGGTATTTTCTAGTATTTTTGTCTTTCGAATAATCTTTTCTGTTTTTCTCGGGTGTAAACATAGCTTCTCTCGCTTATGTCTCCTAGAAAGATTTAATGTTATGTGTAGTAATTTATAGATCTCAAAATGAAAACTAAAAGCCAAACATTAGATATACATAAAAAGTAAAGAAAATATAAAAGTAATATAACCAAACAGAAATGAACAAATATCATAGATCACGATGTGAACTTACACCAGGTAACGAGAGAAACAGTACAAGCAAAAGGTGACATTTACAAATAGAAAGCTGTTTAAAGAAAAATATTTTCTTTAACCGTTTCTCTTTTCTACTGGTACTCTCCTTTTATGAAATCTACATTAATTCCCGAAAAATACCCAGTTTCATACAATAAGTTATTTAATTTCCAACCTCTGGAAACGTGTACATTGACTATGTCTACATTGTCACTTCAAAAGATGAACTATTGTTGGGAATTCTCTATTTTATCGATATACTAAGTGCCTTCAGATAACTGTGCTGTGCAACAAGAATACTGAAGTGGATTGAATCTCACGGGTATATTACGTGTTTACAGCATGTGATTGAAAAGTGCAATCGTAAATCACAATATAATTTAATAATTATCAACTTTAGACCATGTATGTCATTTTTACTTTCTCGTATACGTACGTATGTACGAAGTATATACGTATATACGTACTATAAACGTAGTATATACGTAGTATAGAGAGAGTTATGTAATCCTGTGGACAATGGATTTTGAGATTTCAACGGATATACACGTTTTGGGGTCCAGAAGTTGACAGGCCAATCCAAACGTTGGAATGGGGTTCTTAAAGAAAATGTTAAATCGGTTAATCGTAATCAACCCTCATTGAGGCGATCATTAAAGGCATTACTGTATTGTATTGTGTTTTCTCAGAATATATTCTCATATCTCGGAGGGGATATACATTCGCAAAATATCCACATAGAGCAGTATGAAGGCTGATTGAACTCGAAAAAAATTAATTTCTGCTTAACTAGATCTCGTGGTGTACATTCATATTGAAGTTAAATACGTGAAATTATATTCACAACAATACAATTAAGGATTTTAACTAATATTTATAAAATCAGTCACAAACTAGTTTGGGGAGAACTTCCCCATCTTCAGTCGTTATAACAGAAATAGCATCTGTAAAATGTAGTACTATTTCAAATTATGATTACTAACATTTAAAATACTTTAAGAAATAAACAATGGATATATTGCTCGATAATTTCACCTAAACAACTTCAATATGAATTTTAATTTCTTACAAAATGAAATTAAGTCATTCTTCAATTGATTTAAATGGCTATTACATTCCAGGTTTGACAGAATTGAGAGAGAAAATCAATTTTCTATCTTGGTCATTTGTTATTTTACCACTTAATACATCTATTACTATCCTCCATTACAATCTGTACTGACACAATTCCAACGGGGCATTATCAGTGTGCACTCCACATCTGGCTGGCGAAAGAATGCTTTTCGGGGAGAGATAAGGATTTCGACAAGGATCGTTACCTGTAAGACACTGGTTTTAAATCAGTTAAACAGTCCACTGGCCTGAATCGAGAATACTGCTTATTTAAATTCTTTTTCTCTCTTTTTTTTGAAATAAGAACCCAAATGATGGTATATCGAGGTAACATTGCAACAGCCGGGATATGTGAGATGCATGTAAGTGTATGTGGGTGAGCATAGGACAAAGAAGAGGAAGGAGCAAATATAGATACTGAGATTTCAGTATAATGTAATGTCGATAAACTATGAGTTTGATAATATTGACAATACCTTGACCTCCGTAGCTTATTGTCCAGCCGATATGCTCCAGGTATCACCCATCAGCGGTGTTCTGCCCTAGCCGGGAAACGCTGTATACGCCCGTAGTAGTGAATGGATGTAAGTGTAATCGTGTTTAATGAGGGATAAGGATAGGAGAAGAAAGAGGAAAGAACGATTGTGCGTGGTTTATGAGGGTGCTGTTTCGCTTCTCCCCTGATGTTGATCGAAGAAAACGCAATCAAGCAGTCGGCCGCTAGATTTCATCTCCAGACAGCCAATGAATTCGATCTAGCTATCTAACTAGTGTTGAAAATACTGCCACTGTTTGAGGTGTCAAGATGGATCGCATTTCACGTAATGAGAAAACTTTTCTATAATCATAAGAATTCACTTTACACTTTTCAGAAATGACACAAATAAATAATTTAATATATAGGATATAGTTAATTAACATAACTTCGTTAATTTAACTTGACTCAAATGTAAAATAATTAAACACCTGTAAGATTATTTCAATCGTAATTATAAATGTAACACTTTATAGTTAATTGAATATTATATTCGTGAATGGGTCATTGTGATAAAAATGAATGTTATTTTATTATCCGTTGGGAATTCGTCGTTGGCTAAAATGCAATCCAAACTGTCCAATAAAATTTAGCAAGTTTTTTGGGCTTTGGTGAGCAGGTCATGTTTTGTTACAGGAAACTCGAAATCATACACGAAATACATTTCCATTACAATTTTAAATATAGCATATTTATGCATTTGGAGATGAGCCCATACCCTTATTTTTGTGTGCAAGAAGGCAGTGATTTAACTCTAGATCAGTCTGCAGACCAGCAAAGCTGTCAAAGAATAGAAATCAGAGGTTTATAAGAAGAAAACACAAAAAAAACGGATCACGTAAATTAATAAAGATATTCGCATAATATCAAAAACATTTGTGTGTAGACAACACCAGTGGTAAAATCCGTTCAGGTTTCTTCTACTAGACACACGTGTGTGATAGAAACGAAATAAAAGCAAGTTAGTTCTTGACACTAATGACCAAATTTGAATGAAATTAGAACACTTGTATTAAAAGATAAATGTATACTATATCACCTTGTGAGTTTCGACTATTTAAGCAGAGTGAAACACGGCTAACTCTACTAATATCGCCATCGGTTTGTATTTATCTTGCTTTTGTCCTGTTCCTCTTACTCTCTCTCCCCATTCTCTCTTTTCTTCTTGTTATTTATTTCAATAGTTTATTTTGTATATCAAATTTTACGAATTCTCAAGATGAAAACGAGGGAGGGCCGGAAATATAATTACGAAACAAAAAGGAGAATGAAGTCGGACGGTCTTTATTCTGAGGCGGTCTGGCAAGCAATAGGAATCCTAGCAGCACAAAATAAGGAAACAGATCGCCTGGCGTCAAAGTCCTCTTTCTCCCTGGGCAAACACGCGCCGCGATTTCGGAGCGACGCGCACTACTCTCTTCCGATGGTAGGGCCGGGGGAGATCACTTCCGTAAAGGCCCAATCCGTCGGAGGGCGCGCGGAGGGAGCGCAAGAGGCGAGTGGCTGGGGAGTGGCACGGAGGGGAGGGGGGAGGGTCCGAGTC
>BOPP01000086.1:3379326-3391072 GCA_017312745.1 Gryllus bimaculatus | reverse complement strand
CTCCAGCAGCCGTTAGCCTCCGATTGCAAGGAGCCCATCACATGCCCCGCTGCCTTCCACGCGCCCGTCGCCCCTTCTCCCCCTTCTCCCCCTTCCGCCCCCTCCTCACGCTCTTGGAGCACGCAACGATGCCCTTTTATACATTCACCCGGCCAGACAGGCGCCAGGTAGACGGCCGGCGGAGGGGCCGAGGCGGCGGCGAAAACGGCTCTTAGGAGCCCAGGCCGAGGGCTTATCAAATAAAATGGAAATGGTTGACGTTCCTGGCGTGGGATTATATTTTTATGGAGCAATTTACTCGTCAATAAATACAAACAAAACTTTCAACAACTAATATTCTAATATTTTGTCGTATCGGAATCAGCAATTCATAAAACAATTTTTTTAGGGAGGTGTTAAAAATTTAAAACAAATATTAATTTGTAATCTATGAGGGAACTTCTATCAACACTGAGAATTTGGTCAATGAATTAAGAATATTTTTATTCAAATTATGTCCCTCAATCTCCTGTTCTTGCTTTGCATTGGACAGAAATCTGACTTTCGCTGTCTACGTGTTCTTGAGCATATCTTGTTAGTGCTGCTAAAAACGGGAGAAGAGAAGGCTTACACATTTCTTGAGCAATACTGTTAAATACTATATGCAGTTCTTTTGCGAAAGAAAATTTACAATTTTAAGTTTATCTTACACGGAAACGAATAACACTTGTTATCAAATGCTTACAAGAACGCTCGTTTCTATCCTTGTTAATAGTTATGTGATACTAAAACAGGTAGAAAATGGTGCGCGGAATGTACTTCGTCCACATGCGTCACATTCACATTTTTACAGTTTTGACGTTAAAAGAATAAAAATAAATAAAAATGTATCACAACTAAAAAGAATTATCTTGGCATGCCTCTCAGAGGTACTTGTACTTCCATTGCCGGCACACCACATTTTCCTATTTTTGTGGCATTTAAAAAATACACTTATTTTAATTTTGAGAGAATGTTTACACAAATCGACAGGGAAATTATTAAATGTTTTAGATAACGACGAATTAATTCAGAATGGCAGGACAATAAAAAAAATAATGAAATTGGAACACACACTTCCGTGCATGATTGCACGATCTACTCGAAGTGAAGATTTTCCGAAGCCATTTTCCAAAGTCCACAATTTCTACTTGCTGAGCACCTGTTTCACGACACATTTCACAACACAATATTCTTATCGAGATGTAATTGTCACTTAAAACAAAAAGATTAGGAACTTTTCATTCAATAACTATTAATATTAGTACAATGACGTTAATAGTAATTTGCAATGTTTTCTTCTCTGTGTATTTCGTTTTCTCGTAATAGTACTTTCTAGAGTCGTTTTACGTGAGCAATATTTCTAAACAAATTTGGCTGGTTAACCGTCAGTTGTCTGAGCCTTCGATTCGATATATGCACTTCCGGGTGATTCGGGTGAAATTTGAGATAGAGCCAAATGAGATTACGGGAGATATCCTCGTAACATTGCATTTTGCGGTCCCTACAACGCCATCATACGTATCCAATTACAACTTACATTATTATCACTACCAACCATTCGTAAATTTACTCTAGTGTATGTCCATAATAGACATGTACCAAGAGTCATTCCGAAAATAAAATTAAAATCAAACATGGCGCTGATTTGTAAGAAAAACTGTGTGCTTTTAAAGCTCGCAAAAAGAGCAGAGGCTAATGATTTATTTAAAGTCAGATACGAAAAAAATACTGTATGCATCGTTATGAGAATGGCGAATTGAGTGAAGCAAGTGACCAACTCAGCAAAGGATCACTGAAGGTAAACTGGCCATCTAAGAATTTTACAACAGTTTTTGCAAGCCTATTATAGCTCTGAGGATGACCGCTACGCGATCGAAACGATCATAAATTATTGATACCAGACAACATCCTTTATTTATCATAAAATAGAACTAGGCGTAATAAACCACTTCATTTGGCTCTTGTTTCATGTGTGTCCAGGTCCAGCGTTGGTCGGCTACAAAACAGCGCGCGGAGGCCGCGTTTGCAAGATGGCGGGCGGCCGGCGGCCGTAAGCGGCCCGGGGCCAGCTGAGCGCTCCGCAGGGGCCGTCGTCGCTCAGCGCAGCGATCGCCCGCCGCCACGGCCTCGACCCCGGCGCACCCCCTCGCACACGCACACGCTTGGCCAGCACGCCCGCCCGACGCCACGCCTCCTCCGCTGCCCCCTCCCAACCGCCCGGCGCACGCTTCAGTCATGTTTCTCAGCACGTCAACGGAAATGGCCATTAATCCCGTTAATGTGGTGCATGTTCACATTCCGGGAGATGGCGGTATTCCTCCTCCGTTGCATGGAGAGATCCGGCGCCGATCTACACGTTGACTTGCGGGGCAATTCCCTCTCCCACATCTTCCCCATCGGGGTAGTGCATCAGCCGTGACAAGCACGAGATACCCGACTGGTCTTCCAACATGTGTGGTGGCGTAGTGCAAGTGACATTGTGAATAAGGGGAGATAATACCACAAGAAGGAAAGATTGTTTGCGGTTTGGGGCCCTATTTTTAAAGTTATTGCAACAGCATTCGACTGGTACTCGTATTGATTAGAGTAGCAACGGAAAAAAACCGACCAGACATCCCGCGGATCTTCTCCAGACAGTGGCGAAAATGTCCCCTTTCGACTCGAACCGCACTGTTTCTCTTGCTTCAGAGACGCGTGTAGCAGGCTGAGCGACACTCTTCTCAGCTAACTCAGCAGGGCCCTGTCTCGGGCTTCCCTGCCTTCCTCCGCACCACATTAGTTCCCAAGCGTCTCTCCTGTCCGCACCACCGCCACGCTTCCACGCCAGGCCCGCCCCCGCAGCCCACTCCCCGCCGCAGCGGCGCCGCCGGCACGGCCTCCGCGTTAGCGGCGGACGGCGTTCGCCGCGTTCGGAAAACAATCAATTTGAATCCGCACCGGCGGCAAATCCGATAAATTTAACGGACTTGACGGTGACGGCCTGAGGGACGTGCGATCCGCCTCGCCTCCGCTCCGCCCCGCCCCACCGCAGCCGCCGCGCGTCGTTCGCGCTTCTTATTATGCCTCCCCTCCCACACCGCTCGGCCAGATCCCCTCCTGCCGTCCTGCTCGATCCCCCCAGGGAAGCTCCTTGGGGATTCCACGCGCTCCAACGAGGCCGGGCCGGCGTGCGGCGGCGGAGAAGAACGAACGGAGCCGGGAGCGCCGGACGGTGGTTGGGATAGTGGGCGAATAGGCACCGCGCGGCAACTCGCTAAACACCATGGGTGAATTTTTTAACGATATTCCGCGCCGTGCCCTCCTCCGCCTTCTCGGTGGAACCATACTCGTTCGGATTTTTGCTTTTGACGGCCGGTGATTTATAATTTCATTACACGGGCGCCGCCCTCCCGCCCTCTCCGCCCCACTCCGCGCCGTGGTTCCCCACCGCCGCACGCCCCGCGCTCCTGCCCCGCCGCGGACGGGCGGTCTTCAGGTTTCCAATTAATGCTTTCATTACGATCTACGCGTTTTTCTTGTCTCGTCTGTGCGTGGACTTGGCCGAGGCGAGGGGAAGGGAGACGGATAGAGAGGAGGGGACGGGGATTAATGCGCCGGGCGGGAGGGGAGGGGGGTGACAGCTTCGGAGATGGGAAGAACGGCTGCGAGCGAAGGCGCGGGAACACCATGAGACGGCGGTCGGCAGGGCGGCGTGCGACGCCGGCTGCACGGAAGGCGCACGGAGGACGCCCTCTCTTAAGGAAACGCCTTATTCCACTTTCCCACTCTACACTCTCTTTTTGTCCCCCGGGGGTGGCAGGTGTGTTTCAACGCCGGTTTGATCCGACCAGTCGAGATGAAGTTCTCGACGGGGATTTCCATCCACTCCGGCGTAGAGCCAGACTGAAAACTTCGGCAACTCTGGCGACTTCCCATCAACGATCCTTATTCCATCCCCACTTAGGAGGTACATGAGCGCTCTCGTTGGCAAGTAGCGCACAGCCATTCATATGTGTTGATAGGTTCCCTCAAGGATATCGGAACTTTATCAGGACGAATTCATCAACATATTCCCTTTTTTCGGTGAAACAAGCGAAAATAAAAGTATACCGGAGAAGGTTATTCCTTGGTAAGTAAGTGTAAATGAAAAAAGAATAATGCATAAGGAAATAAAGACAAGAGAGTTACAAAAGTCAAGCACCACTAATTATTGAAATTCATTATTTTCCATGAGGATGTCAAGAAGTAAATCGGCACTTCTATTCTTACACAATAATTAATGAGAAATTTTCCAATAAATATATTTATTTTATCAGATTTACATTTTACTCCCCTATTTTGAATTACGAATTTGTGAAACATGTTTAGATTTGTTAATACAGTCGCCGAAATAAGACGGGAGAAGGTTTATTGGAACTGTAAAATATGTATATTGTAGCTTTTGATAAAACGTTCACGTTTCAGTACTTTGTAATATGCGAATGTATATTTTTTTCATGCTATATTTTTAAATGTACCGTTCCTGTAGTTCTAGGAACCTAAAACAATAGAATATAAAAGAAGAAATGAGAGTGCAATTTTTAAGCTTTTTGGCCGGGATGAAGTGGACGCTACGAGGGAAACATTGCGAGTTTTGCAAACAATGACTATGAACCTCAGCGCTGCTGCCATTATGCCCTTTAACCTGTGCCCTTTCGTACACATGCCCTATAACCTACACTCGTCGACCTGCGCCCAGAATCGAGCTCTTCTCAACCTATCTCTCACAGGACTAACAATCTCGTTCTCCATGTGCAGGCTAAGCCTTCCTAACAACAGCGGCCTCGTGCGTAACAATACCGTTCTATACATCAAAGGTTTTGTACAACATTCAAATGATATGATGACAACAATTTCACATTTTCCTTCATTAAGCTGATTAAATACTCTGAAATAAATTCGATTTATTTCATTTAACATTAAACAGTAAAGGCACTTTAAAAGACATCGGAGCGAGAAAAGTTGTTGCGCTGAAACAAACGTTCTCCTTGGAATACTGTGCAATATTCGTTTAGACAGATAAGAAATGCGGGTTGCAGATCAGTGCACTTCTAAGGGGACGTAAAATGGTTCAGTGTTACCGAAATATTCTACTTCTCAAAAGCACGCAATGCAATGCATCTAGCTGAACAACGGATGACAGTTCTCTCAAAGAAGTTGTGTGACATACGAGTATAATTTCAAATGCCTACTGTAGAGTGATTAATATAAAACGTCATTCCAAACCCATAAATCCAACAAGAAAGCAAGGGATCATTTCAGCACATACAAATAAGTATAATGGATTTGGTGAAACGTTCCTGATTTAATTGAGGTCACAGACATAAAAGAACTGCACAATAGTGTTAACAAGTGGCATGCGTGCAATATTTTACATGGATGGTGCTCAGGTATGCCGGGGAGAATTGTCTGAAAACAAATCGATGACACCGCAATGACCATTGGCTCGTCATTATTATAAATAAATGAACAAAAATACGTATATTTAATTTTCCCATGAATTTATATAAAATGTAGTTTAACGACGATATGAAAAGTTGCTCGCCTGTCCTCCTCCCTTTTGTCTTCTCCCCTCGTATTTTCCTTCCTTCATCAGACAACATCTCCACACACTTCATAAGGATTGCTCTCTCTCTCTCTCTCTCTCTCTTTCCTTGCCTTTCTCACATCCCTCCTTCCTTCTTCAATCCTTCCAAACAGCACATGGCGAAACACTTGTCCTGATTATCTTAGCTTGTTTATGAAGTACGGGACAAGGAAAGGCAATTTAATTGTATATCATAGCCGCTAAAGAGAATCCCAAACACGTATTTGTTGCGGTCGGTCACAAACATTTAGTTTGAAGTTTACATCAGTATCTGACGCCCTACGGCGACGCAATAATTCTGGTGAGTTGTTCAAGTAGACCGCAAACTTGGCGTGCACCTGATGAGCACGATATCACATCTTCCTTCATCTTAACGAATATTTCGAAAAATTCGATTTAGCATAAAAACAGTAAAAGCTCTTTAAAAGTCATCGGAGGGAGAAAAATTGCTGGTTTGAAACCAGCCTTCCTTGGGATACTGCTCAATATTTGGTTAGGGAGATGAGGCGTGCGGGTTGCATCTCAGTGCATTTACAAGGGACCGCAAAATGATACAGGGGTACCGAATCATCCTACTTCTCAAACGCACGCAATGCAAAGCACCTCGCTGAACAGCGCCACGGCACATTTTACCGCCCTTGCGTCACACTCGTCCTCACGCACCCGCCGCACTCTGCCCTCGCAACGCCCTCCCCTCGCGCATCCGCGTGCCGAACCTCACGCAGCCTTGGCGCCCAATACCACGCTTCCAATACCACCAAACCAATACCAATACCAATACCACCAAACTCCGCTTCGTTTCGGCCACTCACGTCTTTTGTCACCCTCCGCCCTCGCCTTATTGTCTACCAGGCAGCAACCGCGTCACACGTCGCCTCACACTGTCCCTCCCTGTTCAAGACTTTCATTCATTTATTATTCCTTGTTTCCGATCGCCTCAACAGATAAGATCGTTAGTACCGTAAGATTAGTGCATGTTTTCCCATATAGGTATGGTGGTGATCCCCAGTGTGTATGTAAGGGGGTGAGAACAGGACAAGGAAGGGGTGGGAAGATCGCATGAGGTCCGTGGCTTGTTTGTTAGGGAAATACTTCAGAATTTGCTCAGTACTGATAAGAGAGACCACAAAACAAAATACCAATGAGAGCAGCTGGCCGCTAGAATTCTCCTCCTGACCGCAGCTGAATTCGACCTAGCTGACAACCTAGTGTCGAAAATGCGTCTGGACTCCAACTTATTACCTCCCGGCCACATGGACCGCAGTGACATGATGCCCTGAGCCCTCTCTCCCGGTACGATGAGTGATGTGGAGCGGGGACGTATAATGCGAGGATGGCGCGCGTGACTGAAGCGAAGCGGAAAATGTGGGACGGGTGAGGGTACGTTGCAGCAGCGCGATGGAGTGCGGGGCGGTGAGATGCGAACAAAGGTGGCGGGGGACGAAGAGGACGTGGCGCGGGGCGGCACAGGGTGGCTAGGGGAAGTACACGACTTGAATGAACACCAGCGCAAGTGTCTCAGGGCATCAACTGATGTCACTGGGAGCAGTACCCCAACAACGGTTACGGATCGCACATGATCTTTCCTTACTTTTCCTTGTCCTACCATCACCCCTTATAATAACACTACACTCACAGTTACACTAAGATGCACTACACTATCCCACATTTCGGAACACTGGTCAGAAGCTTAGAGCTTGCCTCGGCCGGGGCGGTGCCCTGGAGATACCTGGTTAGGGAAAACCTCGTCAGCCGACGGGAGGTCGGCGCAGGATCTCTCCATAGAGTGGCGAAAGACCACCGCCACATCCCGAGCACAAAAACATGCTGTACACTTACGGGACTAGTCACCATAATAGTTGACTATGACCGTCACTAACAATCAATCAATCGCTTCTCGTCGTCTCACTCCGCTCCTTCCTTCCTTCCTTCCGAGCCATTCAGCTATATCCCAGGTTCCACGATGCCATACGTTGTCCCACCTCTTCTCAGACTGTCTCTGCAGCTGTTTCATGGAGCGTGATATCTTCTGGGCATCCACCAGCACCACCAAGGCCTTATCATGAGCTACCTCGCGCCGACCCTCTCCATCACAGACCACCCAGCGCCACGTTATGCCGCTTCTCACCAACACCGAGAGGGGTGACTCGTGGCATCATCTGATGTCACTGGAGTTCCTCTGACTGGGAGGTCCTAGGATGGATTCCCGACGGTGGAACATTCTAACGGCATGCTGCTCTGATCGATAGTTTTCCGTGAGTTCTCCGATCAACACCCGGTGAATGATGGAGCAGTACCCTAGCAAACGGGTCACGTACCGCGCGCGATCTTTCCTGCCTCTTCCTTATCCTATTCTCACCCCTTACACTAAATACACTAACATGCACAACACCACCACACATACCGAAAGACGTCGTGAGCTTCGAGCTTGTCCCAGTTGGGGCGGCGTCCCGTTGGTGGGAGATACCTTGGGGGAAACCCCGCTAGTCAAACGTAGGTCGGCGCCGGATTCGCCATTCAGCGGGGCAAGACCACCGACACCCTCCTAGCAAAAGCATGCACAACACTTATGGGAAAAATGACCTTGATAGCTGACACGCCCCTACCAGTGAAAATTCGTTACTCCCCGCACTGTCTCGCGCAGTCTTCCGCCTTCCACTCAGCGTCCAGTCGCATCACTTCATGCCAATCGCCCTTCGCCACCATCGCTAGACCCAACTGCTACATCCTACCACTGCGCTTCCGCACGCAACATCCTACAACCTTCTGCGCCCTCCTATGTTGTCCTACTCCACCCAATGCCATAGTGCGTCATTCCAACATCTCTAAAACCTTCGTACATGAGGCGAACCGTCTCACAGAGTTCCGCAGGATTCTGAACGTATCCACATCTCTCTAAACGCACACAGTCGTGCACTGTTGCACTCCTCCTCGAACTGGTTAAACAACGAACCAAACTGCCCTACTCAGTCCACAGCGCCCCAAATGACCCTGAACCGAGCCACACCGCCGAACACCCCGACACGGCCCTCATCCCACATCGCCCCAAACTCCTCCATACCTCCCGAAACACGAACCACGGCTCACGACCGACACGGCTCCAAACGTCCAACATCCGACCCCCGCAAGCGTTTTCTCACACGTACCACGCTCTGAACAATCGACATACCATCCATCAATGCCCACATCGCCGGACGCCTCACAACGACACCCAACGGCCCCAGTAGAGTGTCCAACACTCCCTACTGTTGCTGACGTTGCCTAGTTCCACAACCCGACTCGAGTTCGCCCACCCCACAGCGCTGCCGGTTCCTCCGCCCCTCCCTTTCCCGCCTCAGCGCGCCTCGCCCTCCGCGCCCTCGCCGCCCGGCCACGCGGTGCTGCCATCGATTGCGGGGCGTCCGCGCAGCGCCGAGCTCCGCCGCCACGCTCTCGCCTAGCAACGCGCTCCCCTCCTCCCTCGCCCCGTCTCTCCGCTGCGCTCCGGCGATATTCCAATTGCCATTTATCATCATCGTTTTACACTTCCAGAGGGCGTCTCGGAAATAACTTAACACGCCGGAACACGGATGCAGGGCGCCCCACTGACCTTTTCAGGTGAGCATCAAGGGGGCACCGAGGCATGCTAGAGACCCTGCTTGTAAAGAGAACTAGCGATGCTTTCAGAAACGACACAATAAATAATAACAAGTACAATAAAAAGGCCCTCGTAAGATTAGAACAGTCAGATAATTGCTGTTATACGGCAATTGTTTCATAGTACTGCCTCAAGTCACGTAAATGGAAGAACTCTGTGTGTCAGTACACCGCTCACACATATTCGATCAAATGAAGGTGTGAAAACCACAGAAGTGTGAAATTTTATAAATTCAGAGAAACTGTTTATTTAAATGAATATTACAGTAGAGACGTTGTGCTTCGTTTCATCATTAACACGTCGTAATTTAAATTGTTCATTAAAACTACGAAACTTCATTGCGACTGAAATGTAGCCTAAAATAAACAGGTTTTTCTCAGAATTTATAAAATGTCATTTATGCCGTTCTGATTTTCACCCATTCATATTCTAAGAGAACTACGCTAGAAAAGTATATTTATATCGTTCTAAATGTGCATGTCTTTTAAGAAAAACAAAGAAGTAAGTTTTCGCATGCCCCGATTACGAAAGCAGTTTCGAGAATATGTCAGTACGTTTCCTTCATTTTGGAGTTTGTTCGAGATATCTGTCCTTGACGATCGTTGAAATGCGAGCGTTTGCCCGGACTCTGACGGTCGTCCAAGTCCATAGCTTACACTGCGTGAAATGATAAACAAAACAATAGGGAAATATTGGATAAGCCCAAAAACAAGGTTCTCATCGGTCAGCGCTAGTTAATATTAAACTATTTATACACTGACATGAAGTAATTTTATTTCAAAATGATAAAACAGCAGAATAGTAAATATAAAAACATATAGAAAATATTATTGTACTGTACACTGTCTTCAATAAATAAAATGTGGAAATATATTGTAATCTCCTTCGTTAACGGCTCGCCCCTCCCTTGGCCTACGATTGACGCGAATAGGCTTCACCTTCAAAGTTAAAACAGCTTACATAAAAATTTGTTTGCATGATACAGAATTGATTCGGAATGCAAAAATAATTACACATGTTCCTAGAGATATTTATTTGGTGAATAAAGAATATGGTGTAATTAATTGCATGGAAATGTTCCTATGACTAACACGTAGTTGCACTGAAAAAAACCAATCTCATTTTCCGAACCCCACCTCATCCGTAAAAACATTCTGTTCGTAGAAGTATCGCAGTAATTAATGTCCATACCGTTGATTTATTATCAAAAGCGAACACCGCAGCAAAGACATCCTACCTTTTGTCCGTTTTTTCATATAATGAAATGAAAAACTGATGCAGCCAGAGAGATGTACTTGAAATTGTTACGCAAAACGACAGAAACGAAACCCAAATATTTGACGAGTATTAAAGAACGTTATTTGACAATTCGAAGTAGCGCAAAAACATTAAATGTAACTTTCTTATAACACACAATGAATTCCAAATGATCAGACAGGTGAAATTAAGTTTTTCCTAGTATAATACCAATTGTACACCCTAGATAATTAATATTAACTGTAAATTTTAAGACGAAATAATAATAATAATAATAATAATAATAATAATAATAATAATAATAATAATAATAATAATAATTATTATTATTATTATTATATTTGACTCCCAAACATCATGTTGAACAGAAAAATAAATGTCAATATTTTCTTAACACTTAACATGAAAAACAATAAAACTAATGTCATGTTTACGAGGGGAACAAAGCTACATTTAGGTCAAGTGCGGTGCAAATAGTTATAGAAGTGGAAAGAACAACTTAAATTCTGATAAGTCATGCTTATCTGCCTCACTGAGCATCAAACATTTATTCTTTTTTCTCGACCAGTGCAGAAAATTCTACAATAATATTGGCACCTGCTGATAGGCAGAATGTCACATATCTCGTAACTGTTTGACATGTTTAGTTTGAAAATGTCCAGTCGTTCAGAATTTTTTGTACGAGTATTTTCAACGGTCAGAATCAATTACAATATTCAATGAAATTTCTGTAAAAAAAATCTCAAAACCTAATGCAAACTTACCACATCATAGCCACTTTTTAAACGTTCAATTTAATTTTTTTTATTTGCACGATATATATCATGTAAATAACCTCTTCAGTCAGTAACAAACTTTCTCTCACAGATGCGTAAAGATAATTCATTCCCAATCAGTTTAAATGTGTTATGTACTGTACTAAAGGAGTTTTCATCCGACTAAGTACTAACATTTTGGAGGCTAAAATTATATTCGCTTTTTATTGTCCATCGCAATGCAATGTTGACAATACTCTCGTGTTTGTTTGCAAAATATCGAAGCCTTTGAAAATAGTAACGAATTTCATCCTTGCATAAGGTTACCTGAATCATATAAAATTAACTTCTGTTCTCAGATCAGTGACATAAGACTCACACGGAAGGCGCAAGCACGCTTCACCTTCGAATTGGTCACACACGTCTATGTAGTGACAGACCGTGTTACACTTGCTTGACGTATCACTCGGG
>BOPP01000086.1:3357910-3379301 GCA_017312745.1 Gryllus bimaculatus | reverse complement strand
CACGCCTCGTCTTCGCCACACTTCTCACGCTTATAACTCATATTGTGTACACACCGCCGACCGCTCCTACCCGCACACACACACACACACACACACACACACACACACACACACACACACACACACACACACACATCACACCCGCGTGGTTTCCAGCCCGAAAACCGCTTGGCCGTACGGTGACTCTTCGTCTTCCCGGACTCTGTACGCGCGCGGTCGCTGTGGGATATGTCCCGCAACGCATCCACGCATTTCAACGGCCCACACCCTCTATCGTTGTAGTTCTCAACTGCATCATTCTGCGCCCGCGCGGTTGACTTGCGTGACGGTGCAGGGCGTCGTCCGGGCTATACCTCCCTCCAGCTTCTTGTGCGCATGTCGCCTCGGCGGAGTCGCCTTTCGCTCACGCCGCGCGTATTGACCCGCCGCGCTCGCGCCCCTCTCCGGCTCTCTCGGAGCTTTCGCTGTGAATTTTGAATTACAAAACGCGCCTCGCCCATAGAAACGACTGCAAGGTTCCCCCGGTTTAGCGGCAAAAGTATTGAGCGTTTATTTAAAGACACACGGCCGTCCCAAAGGCCGCGAGGCGCTTGTCTGCCCCTCTGCTCTGAGAAAGGCAGCACGGTTTGCGTTGTCGCCGGCCGGACCTCCGCGGTCTTTCTCGTCGAGGAGGTGCTAGTCTGGCCAGTGGTGGTGGGGTGGTGTGGGTGAGGCACGGGGCAGTGACTGTTGGGCGGGCAGGGAAAGGGCGACACGTGAGGTCGGAGAGGGCGCTCGTGGCGCATTGCAGCCGCCGCGCGTCCGCACCTGAGATGCTGAGGTCTGATAACGAATATATACGCTTCGCAAACACGGAAGCCGATTCGGGCCACGGCGGCGCCGTTTTTCCCGGCGCGCAGGCGTCAGCGATACCTCCTCGCCATGGCTCAAGCCCAGCCCAGCCCACTGGTCCGGTCGGCGCATTTTCAGAGCACGTATCACGATATCGTGCCTCAGCGCGCTCGCCGTTTTGTTTGGATCCGTAGCCGTGCCACGATCGTCCACTGGTCCTGCCAGCGGTGAGCACATGCGGAACATAACAGAGATGTTTGTTCAAGCGAAATCGCATTCCCAGGAATTTATGACTGCGGTGTCCCTGCGGTTGGTAGCAACTAACTTTTGTTTCTTTTCCACTCGGCCACATAACACTATCTAAGTATTGAAAGTTTCGTCGTGCGTTTTGTAGAATTTGCGATCGTCCCCAATATAGCGGTTAGTGTTTAGTATAATAACAGCTTAACACGACAAAGAATTCTAATGTGCCAAAACCTTACTTATTTTTATTCCAAATTTAACTACTTACTGGTCCTCAAGATTATAAAATCTTTCATCCAACTTTTATTCAAGCCGCCTAGGCTACCAAAATAACGGGGCTATTTCCTCGAATAAAGCCTTATTTGCAATTAACCACAATACCATACTTGCTCTCCTCATATATGGACGTAACTATGTAACGAGCTATTCATTGAATATGATTAAACTGTTTCTACATGTGTCTATCAATGTCACAAGTCTGACAGTAGATAACTTCATCTTTCATCCCCACACTCATGACTAAGGTCTACATTTGTTTTTCAAAATTCTGTGCGCAATCCCTCGAAAACTTAATGTGTGATTCTAGTTTGTACTAGCCAGCGAGCAGATTTGAGTCGAGAAGTTTTATTATGAAACATACATCAGTTATCACAAAAGACTTTAGTCATGGCTTTTAAACTTTCACTCTCTCCTAACGCTAAGAAATTTAGTGTTAATGCCGCAGCAAAAATCCGTAGTGAAATAAACTTGAAAAGACCACTTTTACGAGCTCGTACTCGAAGCCGGCGTTATCTTTCTTGACCCCCTACCCCGCAAATAAAACTTATGCCCACCCCTTCACATCTGTGCCCTGTGTGTCTCGAGCCCTCGCTTACGCCATACACACTGTGGATCACCACCATACACCCCTCATCATGAGCCGTATATTACACACATAGTGTGCGACTAGCAATACCATCTACTTGGGTTTATCCTACCACTACCGATGTCACCCAAATCAAGCTGTAGGTGCTACATCGATGACGGAAATACACATTAGGTCTTACAGAGAAATAATAATGGATGGAATGGCATCGAATAGCGATTCTGTGAACAAGGTGGTCGACGATCTCGTGCTCCTAGAGACCCTGCCTCGTTAAAGCTTAGAACTGCAGCGTGCAATGTCTGGTCAGCTATTGAACAGACAGCGACACTATGTAAAATGTTATTATGTAGAAAGTAAGATAGATCACACGACGGAGTACCAGAGTGATGAAACGCCACAGGTCCTATGGCATTCCTCGCGATTCAACTGATGTGTAGACGGTTATTTAATGAATAAAAGACAGTAATTCTACAGGAACTTATTTCGTGTGAGTGTGTCGGTTGTTTATGATATCAGTCAGGATAGATGTTGCCTGCCAAATTTATTACGGCAATTGTGACATAAATGAGACCGAAGCATACATAGCTTCATTCAAATGGTCACATGAGACATTGGGCGTGTTAATTCATAAAAAAGCTAGAGTAGCGTTCCTGAAATTCCGGTCAGTTTTAATATCCACGCGACGAGACGGCTCAACAGACAAATTTGACTCGTGTGCGCAAGCTTTCTCAACGTCAATTAAATTAATTGAGAGAAAATACCACCGGAAAACAAGATTTTTCTTCTATACAGTAATATTGGCAGTATAATGGGTATTCTGTACTGGATTGTTAACCAAGGTGGTATTGTGGAATATGTAAAAGATCACTTGTGTGCATCGATGGTATTGGTTGTCGTCACAAAGGAAGCTGGATAGCGTAGATAAATCGGTCAGTCGTGCACGGCCCGGAAAATGCGCGGCACTGTGTTTGAAAAAACCAGCGAGGACAGGACGTGGTTTCCGAATATTTTAGTAAGAGTCATCAGTAGCGAAAGGAGCTGCTGTTTACTTTTTAACTGAAATATTACAGTAGACGACGAGTGGCAGTTAGTGGCTGTGCCCGTTTTCATCATTAAGCAGACGCCTCCGTAGAGTGTGATAAAGATTTGTCGATTTGTTGAAGGACATCTAGAATCAATAGATATCAGTTCGCGAGTATGTGTTGACGCCAAGGTCGCGGACTAGAAATCAGGCTTAAAAATAAAACAGGGTTTAAGTCAAAAATGTGTGGTTCCGCCGTTCAGAATTGGAGTAAAACGTCATTGTATGCCGGTCGCTGTTTCCAGCAGGTGGATATTTTTTCACTCATTTCATAGTTGCGTATCTTTGGCATGCAGTAGACCGTACTGGCCAGAAGAAAAGAGTAGGATTCAGTTCATAAATCATATTTTCTGACCAATTAATTATTATTTTATATATCGTTCTAAGAGACGTATAAGATTTAGATGCATGTCTTGTTTAACCACGCAAACATAGAACATAGTAGAAGTACATATATTGCTATTTCGTGCCCCGATTTGTCACTAAAGCATTCGCATGGTTCGTCCTTGTAAAGTGCATAACTGGAAGATCAGAACAACCCGCATACTGATCTGATCAGGCATCTAACTTTACTCGAAGTTCTCTTCCCCTAACACCAAAATACCTTCATTTTTGGAGTTTGTTAGCCAGCGGTAAGTTGCTATTTTCCATGCTGTCCTCATTCGAATCGGTGTATTGTGATTCATTTTGTATCCAAATGCAGTATAATGCAGCTTATCATTATGCCGACTGCCCCGACGAACATCTGGATCGCCCGGCTCATATTGGACATGCTAATCGAGTGTCCTGAGTTTTGACTTAATCAGTTGAATCATCAGACCCTTTGATTTACGTCCATTTTAAATTGACCCTTCCCCACCTCTCGGCCTGAAGTTCACGTACACTGATAAGCTCGCAGTGCTTTCTTAGTTTCTTGGTCAGGACCATACTTTTGTTGGATAAATTTACTATAAAAGCGAGGAGTACCTTTGACTGGGAAATATTTGTTTTAATTTGACAACTATTATCCTATAGCCCATCATAATCAGAAATTATTACGCAAATGTCTGTACTCAGAGTCTCTGACATGTCACTATCTCATCCATACAACGCAGCTAGTGTGTTAATTAAACTGAGATTCATGTTCTAATCTATGCATAGGAGAGCTACTCGGATTTAGCGCTTTTATTTTCTGTGATCATCACCTCGGATGCTCAATTGTCTCAACTTAACCGACTTCGCGTTTCATTTTAAATTGTATTCTGCGTCAAAAGAGTCGCGGTGCTCGCACGCCAATACTGTTTTTTGAACCACCGAGGCTCAGCTACTTGAAACAACTCGACCAGAAATTAGTTAATTGAATACTAAAAAACATATAAACAATATCAATCCCTGTCTACCCTGCCGTACACTGTTCTTCAAATAAAGTAAAATGTGGGAACTAGTGAGACCTAATTGGTAAATCTTCATTCCTGATGTACAACTTCAAACTAAATGTTTGTGTTATATTTAATGCGATGGCGCATCGCCCCCCTCACGCACTTCTTCCGAGGAGCTCGCCGAACCTACCATACGTTTTCGCAATTCTATTAATACACGGTGTTGTCGCGGGATTAATCACTCGTGTCTACTGATTCGACCCTTGAGCTAAATCTTATGTAAAGAGTACATGAATTGACAGATTAAATTCTGTTCGTTATCTAACTCATAGATTATAAGCGTGTGTATTCCTTGCGCGATACATGTAGCATAACGACGAAAACGAAGAGCTAAACTCGGCAGAATACTGATTGATTTCACGGAATCGTGGGTGGTTTCAGTCGCAACCAAAGCTAGGATGCTGCCTGTGTTATCACTGGACGGAGATTAGTGTTTAGACGATTCGCTGATTTAGAGATATAGGTTGGGGAAGCCCCGTCGGCGATAATATAGCAACAAGCGAGTCTAGAAATGTTGAATAGAGGTATAAGGCCGGCTACATTGACCAACGTGGAAGCAAGTTCTCGATAATGTTCCAAATTTACTAGTTAATAAATTCTGAGAACACGTTAACAGACTCATTCTAGCCCCTGTCACCGAGCGTGAAAAAGGAAAAAACCGTGGAATACTCATTATCTGTCAGATAGCTCCTCATCCTCTATGTCGGAGCGGAGAGGAGGGATAGAAACGAGAGCAATTCAGTTAAGTTGTAGCAGGAAATTAGGCGCTGATCCGAAGCCGACGCGCGCGTGAGCGCAGTAGATGGTAGCTCATGCATTACGACGATTGATTAGGTGAATCAAAAAGCGAACACCGACTGAAGCAAGAAGACAGTCGCCTAGCGCTATTGTAGTGCCGGATGTTTTGCGAAATTTTCAATACGAGAATTGCGATATATATAGATGTAATGAAAAAAGCTCGAAATGCCGAGCTGTACGTACCGAGTCTAGCGCTCGGTGTATCTGTAGAAAGTTAATGCGTCGATTTATTACTCCGGCATCCAGTAATACGAGCAACATGATTAGTCGGCGAACCCAAGAGTATATGGTGTGAACTGACGGAGTATTAAAGAAATAGACGTAGTGGAAGTGGTTAGAAACAATTCAGCAGGAGGGGGAGACGACAAAAGGAGAGGGTAAGGGACAGTATGTAATTGGATAATAAACCCGCTATCAACAAAACGTGATTAAATGTAACTTTCTTAAAGCGAGCGAGCACCATGAATTCCAAAAGCATAGCTATTCATACATCAATCGTCGGGTCTTTTGAACTACAAAATTTATATATATAAATTCCATGGGGGGAACGGGTTTGCCGAGGCCGAGAGAATTAAAATATAAATAACAATGACAACCTATACCGATATTTTTGTTCTATTATAGATTTAAAATTTATTAACTGTAAATTGAGAGCGCGACCGAATAATAATAATGAACGAAATAAGCTACATAAATAGGTCCAAGCCATAATAATAATTATTGAGTTATTATTATTGATTATCTATTATTAATTATTTATATTATATTTGACTCCCAAGGTAACATCATGTGAAACAGAAAAAGTAAATGTCTAATATTGTTTCGTTCATACAACGTTAACAATTGTATAAAGTACTTATCAGACAAGTTCTCACCTCCCCGGAGAACTATACCTCAGTCGTATTACCAATCAGATGTAATAAGATGGAACCTGAGAACGACGCGCTAATCGACTTCACTATGATCAAGTGCGTTGAGGGCACAAAGAGAACACTATGTAGTAGATAGTGGAGCAGTTATAAGTTATCAACAATAACTTATTTTATATATTTCTTGTTCTGATAAATATGTTCATGCTATCTGCTGTGACCCTCCAATTAAACGCAGGAACGTGCTTTCACCAAATCCATGCGACTCGTCCCGATTACTTATTTGTATAGTTCTCATGCGTCCGCTCGTCCGCACCTCCCGCGAGCCGTCCGGCCGACGCCATCAGCAACGCTGCCAGGCTCGTCCCTTGCAGTACATATATTGACTATCCTTCTTTTGTTCTCGACCCCAGACTGTTTCTTGTTGGATTTAATGCAGATGAAAAAGAAATGCGGAACGGTTTGTCTCTTTTGTGAGCGAATGACGTTCCATGACGACTCAGCTTATTTCACCTCGGAATATCCGCAGCCCTCGATACTGGCCGACGACGGAGAACTTTCATCGCGGCCAGGCTGAACGCTACTCTCTTTGTTTTATTACCATTAATGCCCGGCTCCCGCTACAGTATGCATTTGAAAACAATATATCACTTGCCCCGCCGCCGCCGTAATGCCGCGAGTCGTCTCTCTATCTTCCCACACTACTTCTCTGCAGCGGTAGTAGGCACGGAACGATACTGTTACAATTCTAGCTCAGCACACTTACTACCGCGACGACGTTCATCTCGACATCCTTGATTCAATGTTTCTAGACTCACTCTGTGCCGTAGCGGTGGTCATGCTTGTGCAACTATTCTGCGATTCCAGCTTTGAGATGCCCGACTAACAAGTCAGAAGTATAGAATTAGTTCTATCCACCTGCTCGTCAACTGAATCTATTTAGGTCACTGTCATTCGTGTAATTAACATTGCTTAAGCACAGTCTTTCCGTACGATATTCCCCTCTATGACTAGTGCATTTAGCGTATGATAAAACGAACTTTCCTGCAGCTTTCCACTTGTTTTACTTTATATGTTGCTCTACTGATTCACAATTTGAAATCGCCGCTGATATTTTCTTTTATGCTGGTCGTAATAACACCGAAGATCAGCTTGCTCACTAGGAGTATGTCCAAGTGGAGGAGAACTGTGGTTTCGTGCTGTTACAGATACAAGGGTCGCAACAACTTTTTTCGCTCCGATTGTCTTTTAAAGTGCGCCTTTAGTCCTGTTTAAATGTAGATGAAATAAAATTCGAATATTATTTCAGTTGCCAGTATTTAATCAGGGTTTCGCCAGAACTTTAGATGAAGGACTACTGTGAAATTGTTTCTCACAATTATCTATGATCATACTTTTGAATGTTTTTTGCGTGTAGACATAAATGCACTTTTGTTTTGAGATACGCGAGCTTATGAACTGCTTAAGTTAGATAGCTAGGTCTTATGTGTTCCGCACCGAGGGTCCGCTCGTTGTTTAGGAAGGACGTAGCCTGAGCACCTATTGAGAAGAGAAACGAGAATTGGTGCTCGTCAGGTTCCTGGTCGGCATCCAAGAAGAGATAGGGTTTGAGAAAGAGTCTATTGTTATTCTACTTTAAAAAATCGGGTCTTATTGCGCTTGTCAGCCTGCGCGCTAGGTACGGATTACACTTTGATAAACTGGTTAGTTAGTGCGTTGTACTAGGCGCTGCATCTGATGGTGATAGTTCCTTTTATAATGAGGTATAAAAAGGGGGCTCAACCAGCATGGATAAGAATGTGTTTTGTGTTATTTTTTTTTTTGAATTGCTATTTTGCTTTTTCTTCTAGCATATGTTGCGTTGCCATTTTCTCTTTTTTTTATTTTGCAATTTCGTATATTTCTGATCTGTTGTTTGCTATGTTTTTCATCGCGTTCTAGAATCAACAATACTCAGATTATACTTGCATTGGGGAGGCAGCCCAGCTTGACGAAGTTTCATTGTTTTGAATTCCTTTAAATTGTGTTATTTTATGTTCTTTTTTGTTTTTCATGGAAATGTATTTTCTTGTACATATTTCTCTGTGTTTTTTTACACCTTGTTTTAAAATAATTTGTTAGTTATTTTTGGTGTTTATATATTTTTAATATTATTTTTACTTTATTTTTATCTTTTATTATGTTATGATTATTTTGCATTAAAACTTATTAATTTATCACAATACTTATTTAATATAATTTTTTATACATAGTTGTATTATTTTATATTTTCAGTTTGTTTTACTTAATTAATATGTCTGTTATATATCACTAGTTATTTTATCAACATTTCAATTTTCTTTATTCGATTATTTTATATCAATTAAATGAAAATTATGTTATTATATTTTTGCACCTCTTTTTGTTTGTTATCATCATTTAATTATTTTTACTAATTATTAATTAAATATTAAAGTTATTACATTCTCCTACGTTCTCCAAGAACTCTATTTTTTTTTTTGAATTAGTGCATACATTTTCATTTTTTAACTTTTTATTTTGTTGTTTATTTTATTTGTTTATCTCTAATATCTTCTTTGTTCACTTGATTTCTTTTCATCCTATTTTTTTCTTGTTTCCTTTTTTTGTATGATATTTCTTTTTATTTATTAAGTTTCTACAACTTTATCGTAATTAATTTACGTCATATTTAATTATTCTGAAATTTATCTATTGATCGATTTCTTTTCATTTATCTTAATTTTTTCAATTTTTGTTTATCTAATTATTAGTTTGATCCCAGTAATACAACACGAAAAGTTGCATCGGCCGTCAATAAATTTTAATGTAATTGCGATAGAATGTTTATTTGCTGTAATTTAATACTTTTTCTCTTCTATTTTCTTTATTCTTTGAAGTAACAAACTTTCGATACATTTCTAACAAGATTCGTAAGATATATCTAACTAATTGCACACAACAACCCAGTGCATAGGTAACTCAAGTTGTGAAATGCTACGACACTAAAACTGGTGTTATTACATTTTGTCAATTTAAAAAATCGAATAGTTTGGAGTTTTAGTGTTGTTAGTTCTTTCACTCCGAGCTAATATCTAAGCGACAGATAAACTTTCGGAGGCTAAAATTCATATTCGCTTTTTATTGTCCTCGAACGTTCACACTGCCAACGAAGTTGTAATCCCGACAGCGTCCCCGATGTTTCTTGGAGCGGTTGACAAGTACTCTCGTAGTCACCTGCGTTTGCCGCAACTACTCACTTTACGTCGACTTAGCCTGTTCGAAGCGCTGCAAAGTACGCGCACGAATTCATTCTGCATGGAAGGACGTTTCAGCGCGCTCTGCAGGCTAATTCAAATAGAAACTGCATTAAACTGTCTGTTCTTCAGTCCCCCGTCAGTGACAGTCAAGACTCACACGGAAGCGCCCAGCGAGGCGGAAAGCAACGCTTCACCTGCTCGAATTGTCGCACACGATCTAGGGCGGAGCTGAAGACCGTGTTACATTGCTCTTGACCGTAATGAGCGACGTTATCTGCGCTGGTTGTGTGATCGAGAGAGCGTCTTGACAATTCGCAGTTAAGACGTTATCAGTAATGGTAGTGATGATGAGTACGCGGCAGCTCCACCCGAGACCCGAGCAGCACAGCCCGTAGCTGGAAGGTCTGATCCTCGGCGCTGCCGATCGAGTGTGGCAGCTTACCAGTGCGTGCCCATCTTGGATCACTGTGACCGGCCCTTGTCCGCCGCCCGACGTCCCCGCGCGCACCCTCGGTCGGCGCTGCGCCGCTGCCGAAGTCTCGTACCCGCCTTCGGCAGCTCTCCGCTCGGGTCTGCCTGTAACTCCTCCCGTCCGCGTCCGCGCGCCTTACCGTCTTTCACATCTTCTCCAGCCGCGTCTGTTAGGCCAGCGCGCGAAGCACAACGGCGTTCGCCTCTCCGTTTTTTCATTCCATCGGCTGCTTCTTTCGCTCTCGCCGCCCTCTCTCTCTCGACTCTCTCTGCGTCTTCTCGTCGTCCCAGCTCTCTCGCGTCTAAGCACCTGCCCCAATCCTCCGACTCTTCCTCCTCCATGTCCGTCGGACCCTCCAGAGCGCCAGCTCTCATTTGCACGTGCGGCGACCCGCGGGTATTCGCGTGCGAGCTTGTGCCGCGCTGCGGTAGCGGCGGGGTTGAGAGTGGTGAGCCCGAAGAGCCGGCGCAGCTTTTGTCGCGCGCGCTTGGCGTTCCATTCCTTTGACTCGAGGCACCCACTAATATTATACAAGGTTGCTCCGCGCCGCCTCCCCGCGCTTCTTTACCCTCCCGCCCGCTGAACCTAACAGGCCTCGGAAAGGAATGCGGAGACATGTAGAAGCAACCGCCGGCGCCGTGCGCCGCGTTTTTCGGACGTTTCCCCGCCCGCGGTGCGCGGCGGCGGAGGAGGATGCACGAGCGCTATCTTGTCGCGGGCCGGCTTTTCGCGCCCAGCGGCGTAATTGTGCGGCCTCCTGTCTATAAATGGAGGGAAGGAACCGAGGCCGGGGCGGAGAGAGTCCCGGGGTGTTTACTAACGTGGACGGCGAGCGGAGGTTCAAGAGGCGTGGAACAGATCGCAAGAAGTGATCTGGTCTGATGCTGAATAAACGCAATACAGCCAGTTGAACAAAAATAGACCAGATTCTGACCTAAAATGGAATGTGCAACTATTTAAATGCATAATTTGTTAATAACTATTAATTCATGTTTTGATCAGGATTTAACACATTCATGTTATTAACGTTCTATTATATCGCTCCATATTAACCCAGTGAGGTTAACATATATCTAGAGGAGGGAAAATATCAACGTCTGCCCGAAAGCACTGTGTAACTGTAATGGTTTTTGTTGCAAAGTAAGTACTATCGAAGGTTCGATCTTCCTGCTTGAGCAAACCTCGTCTGCTCAGTATACAACTCTTCTGTACCTAACACAACGTTAGTGCATCCACAGACCTCTTCGGGGAAAAGAGGCAACTATAAGTCCGCCAAAAACTTTGATTTTTCGTTTTGGTGAATATAAAATGTATTTTATTGTACCCTGTAATTGAAGTATCTTTTTCCGTGCGCGTGCCGTTGACCAGAATTAATAACAATATGTCGATTATACGACAATATTTTTGAGAATGTAGTCTCCTTCTGGCAGTAAAGGAAAGAAATTTTCCGCGGAGAAATACGTTTGATCAGCAATTGCTTACCTCGGTTACCATCTTATTTGTTCCTCCACGTCGCCACTCGCAAATCGTCTCGTCTTGGTCTTCGTCCGCCGCTCTCCCTTCTTGCTTTGCAGCACCCCTCCGTCTGTGCGGCGCGAGCGGAGCGCGTTTCGCGAGCTATTTTGGCCCGATCGTGACCTGGACGCCGCCCGCCCCCTTCACTGCGTTTACGCCTCGTGAAAATCTTTCTGACACGCTCGTCTTACCGCCGCCGCCGCGCCGGGTGGGTTGAGTGCGCCTGTTGCGCCGAACCGCCGCGCCGCCGCCCGGATCACGTTGAGGTCTTCCCTCAGGTCCGCCCCCTAATCGCAACGGTCTCCGGAAGATCTCCGCCCCAATTCGGCAGGATGCATCGGCCTGTTTTGTAAGACGCTTGCGCCACGCGTTTGCCCCCCGGTGCGCGCCGCGCGTGCCACGGTCGCGACCGCGTCGTAGGTCCAATAGTTATCGCCTGGCTACCCTAACACTGTTCTCCCGCGTTTTATCGGATGCTGTTAATTAATGAATATACATTCCAGTTCTTGGGGTATGCCTAATTTAAGGATTGTTTCCTGTAGCTCGCAGGGTTGAGCCCTCTCCCCTGGTTTACTTGACATTTCAAAATTATTTTGTTTGTTAGTGCCTTACGGGTGTTTCTTCGTTATATATTTGTGTGGTCTTGCTGTAGAAACGGGGAAAGCTTGAGCAATCGTAACATCTTACTATGCACAATCATGTTACATTAAATATAAAAATCATCATATGATTGCAAATTTTACTACTACGTATCTCAATGCGAGAAAAATAAACAAACATGACGCAAAGATTGAAAGCGACCTAAGTGTTGTTATAGATCTGGCTGAACACTGTTTCTTAGAAGATTGACGCGACCATTGCTTTCTATAATTTCTTAAATCATTAAACCAATATTTTTAAAAATTAAGTTTTGAAAAGTGTTGCATGATTGAAGAGTACACTGCAGATGAGCGGCGTGCGAAGGGCCCGACGGCCGGACCGGGGAAACAAAAGGGCCCCCCGGGGCGCGCGACAGCGCCCGCAGGACCCCGCGCCCCTTTGCTGCCCTCCTCCGCCCCGTCCCTTCCCCACTCGCTCCCTCGCCGCTTCATTCCCCGGTCTCTCGCCTGACGGCAACCCGCGTTTTCGCACCGCGTGCGACAGCCGGCCTGTCCCCCCCCTCGCCTCCCGCTGCCCGTCGCCCCGCCCCGCGTCGCCCGCTTGCTCGCCCTTGCCCGCTCAAAGCGGCGGAGGGATCGCAGCATGGAGACGAGGAATAAAATATCCGCCGCTGCATGGCTGAGTCCGCGCCGACCCGTCCGGTATCGTCCCATCCCGTTGTCCCGTCACGCTGTCCCAACGGTTCCTGGACGTTTCGTCTAAAATATTTCGTCCGACTGTATCGTCCCGTCCCGTCCGTAGTATGGAGCTGGTCTGCGCTGTTTCTGCTACACCTCGACGTTCCGACGTTTGGATCAGTCTCATTCACAGCCGTGTTCACAGAACGTTTCGTTCGATGTCGTAGAATACTTGTCCAAATTAGAATTATTTCAGTATATAATATGCTCAGCGTCATTTCATCTACCATTTACAACCAGTTCTACCGGTCCACTTTTGAAATTCAATTCCGCACTCCGTGTTGTCCCTAGAGTTCCAGAACTTTTTGTGCAAATTTGTTATAAGATTTAACGGTATTTTCTGTCATCCTACGACATTTACTCAGCACCCTTAGCGCTATTCTGATTGCATCTACAAATTGTATGTCTAATTATATAATTCGCCCAGTTAATATATATTCAGAGATGATTTCTTCACGATTTGTGATCACATAATATTTCCTCAAATTAAAATTAGTTCACTATTCAGTACGTTTTTCTTCGTTCTCTTATAGTTACAACGATACTACAAATTCGGCAGAACTTTTAGTGATGATTGTTTTGATCGTAACACAAATACTATTTTTATTTCATATGTCCAATATTTTGTCTCTGCTGAAATTTCCAGAAAATAATAATGATACTATTTATTTTGCTAATATTTCTTATCATTTCTACATTTCACAGATTCATCCTTCCTCTTTTATAGATTTTTTTAAATGACAAATTCTGCACACACAAACAATCTGATAACTCATTTTAGGTAATTGTACATCAACTTCATTCGGGTTTATGAACTCGCAATTGAAAAAAACTTCTGAGCCTCCCAAACTACAGTGGCTCGAAAAGAACACAAGCAGGACAAAATACAATTTTTTAACCTATGATTTACTTAATACAAGCACGAATGAACAGAATATGGCCAGTACTGAATATGTTATTCGCGATGTTTTATATTTTATGCTAGATAGAACTGAACCATTGTCTCAAGTAGAATTCTAACGGCCGCGTTGTTTGAACGATAGTTTTCCGAGGTTCCAGGACCGTGTGGACCGCGTACTATCTTACCTTCCTCAATATTTTCCCCTTCGCCATTTTTACACACACACACACACACGGATCTCAGGTTACAGCGTCTGCAAAACACCGCCATCTCTAGGAGATGTACTACACTTACGGATATAATGACCTAAGTAGTTGACACGCTCGGAATCAATAATATGACTCGCAGTAATACTTTAATTCGATTCAGTAATCCACAAATATAATAGATTGTACAGCTTTCATAATTGTTTTGATTAGTGCTTTACGCCTATCTTGCTGGGAGCCACATATCATTTACATTTCTTCACTTTAAAACAATATTAGTATTGATAACATGAAATGCGTACTGTTATAAAAATGATTAGAGACTACGTTCGAAACGATCTCATTCCCAAATTCCTCAAAATAAGTAACTTAAAATTATATTTTAATGTAGACTTATTGAAAATCAAGCTGACTAATGGGCAATTGCTGAAGTTTCTGTTCCGGCATGATCTCGGAATCAACTAGAGTAAACCACAAATACGATCGGCCAGACACTAGATTTATCAATCAGATCCGACAGTGACCGGCTTCGATCCAGCAATTCAACTAAAGTCATCCTTAAAAGTAAATATTCTGACCTCTTGGTCTACGAAGATCCGGTAGCAAATTTAATTCCATCGAAGCAAGATATTTATGTCCGCTTCATCACCAATCCAGGCCGCAGTGGGGTGGCGACGTCGGCAAGCACAGAATTCGGACATGGCGGCAGCACGGCTACTAGCGCCCTGGGGACCTTGATGCAGGTGCCCCCTCCCTCCTCCCCTCCCTTTCCCTCCTCCCCGCCTGGTGCTCGATCTCGTTGCCCCAGTGCGCGGGGCCGCGCAGAACTTTGGTTTCAATTTATCATCCTTAATTGAATTAAAAGTTATTTTCGTTTTAATTTTACACGACTCCCAATTTAATGTTTACCTTGATTTAAGATACGAGAGGGGAAAAAAACTTGTTTCATAAATGAAAGTTTTTACATATTATTGTATTGTTCATTGCCGAGGTCAATTGAGCTATAAACGTATCAAAATAAAATACGAAGACAAGGCCAGCCATTTATAATAATTAGAGGACGATAAACAACTGGCTGGGACTCTATCTTTTATACAGGTAAGTTTATTGCATATTATAAAAGCGGGCGTACTGCGGGATGGTGTGGATGGTGGAAGAGATGGAAGGGCGCGGTAGAGCAGAGAGGCTGCTCGTTCACGGGCGGGAAAAGAGCCCTCGCTGCCGCCCCCCTTGCCGCCGGTCGACGCCTCGTCCGCTCGCGCGGGAAGCTCCGAGTGCCCCCTGGCGTTGGCATTGGAGTAGTTGTCGTGGGTGTTGGCATTGGAGTAGGCATTGGAGAAGGCGTTGGCGTTGGCATTGGAGTAGGTGTTGGCATTGTCGTGGGTGTTGGCATTGGAGTAGGTGTTGGCGTTGTCGTGGGTGTTGGCATTGGAGTAGGTGTTGTCGTGGGTGTTGGCATTGAAGTAGGTGTGGGCGTTGTCGTGGGTGTTGGCATTGAAGTAGGCGTTGTCGTTGTCGTGGGTGTTGGCATTGGAGTAGGCGTTCGCGTGGGTGTTGGCATTGGCGCTGGAGTTGTCGTGAGTGTTGGTGTGAGAGTTGACATGGCCGTTGGCATTGGCGTGGGCGTGGGCTTAGGCGTGGACGCGGTCTTGAACGTTGGTGTGGGTGTAGCTGTGGGCGTTGACATGAGCGTTGGCGTTGGCCCCATTCGCTCATTTCACAGCTCATCCAAACGTGGCGCAGTGGCTGCATTGCTCACCAGGAGCGCCGTTGCCTGGAGCGTTGCTAGCCAACCGACACGGCGCCGGACACTCTCTGACTCGACTGCAGGCTGCGGTATCGCTCACTTCAATCCAAAAGAAAAAGATGTATCCGAGCGCTGCCGCTAATATTGAAGGCAGAGAAGACATTAGCTTCTGAGAGAGGTAATCGAATTGAGTAGTGGTCTGAATGCAGGTGTATTAGCTATGGTTTGTGTACTTGTTGTTCACGTAATAAAGATTGACCTTCCGCCCTTTATTATTTATTTCAGATTAATTTGCAAAGTTCGTTTAAATTTAACTACACATTTGTAATTACTGGATTAGAATCTAATTTAAACTAACTTTCAGGTAACTCGAAACTATATTTGACGAAGGGACCCAGAGGACTTCTATTGGTTTATTCTAGTTTGCTCAGAAATTTCGCGAATGCATGAACAGGATATCTACGTTTGACTCGCGTTTGGCCTTTTGTTTATTTGCCCAGTTTATGAATTGTGCTTTGCCTTAGGCTCAGGTGGAGGAATGAATAAATGAAATTCAGTATGTAGTTGGTTGTTTGTGAGGATCCAGGGAATTTTGTTGATGATTCCTTGAAATTGACTTGGATTACTTGTATACTGAGAAGATTATTTTAGAAGCATTTGTCCGTATTTTACACTGATATATTACACTATATTACAATAACAAGGACATTTATCTACTCATCAAATCAAAATCAACAATAATGTAATGGAATGTTTACAGTTAACCGATGTTTCAGATTGGTAGTATTCGGATAATCGACGTTTTGCTGTATTTATGAAGTCAAATTTTTTAAATCGTACGTGTTTTGCTGGAGCTTCACAAAACGTTTATAAAGTACCATTTGCATAAAAAATTACTTAACAAAAGGAATTAAGAACTTTATCAACTGAATAACCTCTTAAAGGTGTTACACAATTGCAATCCGGGAATAAAATAATAAATTTCAAAGGCTAATTTTTACGTGTAGTGTCTCTTCCCTCCGACAAAGTTGTGCGCGGCGCAGTGCATTGAGGTAGTTTGGTGACTTGTTCGGTCATTTGTATACTGGTTATGAAACGTTTGACTTATTAAACACGAGGAAACCTTCAGATCTGGCAATAAATTCCAATAAACTTAAACACTTCTACTCCATCCCCTTATCGATAACAATAACGCTGAAAATATAAAATCAGTAAACATTTTCTTTTTATTCTGAACGTGACTCAAGCATTTATTATGGGTAGTAACGTATCTGATCTAATAGACTTCTATAATAGAATTTGCGATTTTTAGGTTTATGGTATTGAAATAAGACACTTTTATTATACTAGAAAAAATAAATCATTCGAAAACGAAACCCGCAAAAAGTATCGTTATCACTCACGATAAAAGTAGAATCTTAAAACTGAAGCAAGGCGAAATTATTATTTCCCACAGAACTCGCCCTAGATACGTCTGCCAAAATATTTTTGGCCACGAAAATACGATATTAACACGGACCAGCATGATAAGCCAGAACGATCATCTCAAATACACTCATCCTAACATCCATACGAATTAGAAGGCTGCGAAACTATCCCTTCAACTAATTTAACTTCTTGCTATTCTACGTAAAAGTACAAAGTTTTGAATTTTCGGGAGGTGCTTATTCGATAACTTCACCAGAATGGAAATTCCCAAATCAAGGAACTACCAAGGAAGCGAAACTTTGCAAACATCTTTGCGCTAGTCACGACACCACCAAGCGCTAACCCTCTTTGCAGGTTCCAATACCAAGCACTTCTTTCCGAAATTAAGTTGCAAAGAGGCAAAGTTTCTGAGAAAGCTCTTGCTTCGAAAACATTCGAAATTTGCTATAGAGTATTATATCTAAAACGTGATAAGACAAGTATCGCTATGAAGGTTATTGGTACAGAAAAGCTTTGCATCACTTTTCTTTTCCTCAATCGCTTATTTTCTATAATAAATCCCTTTTTAACACTCCAAACGTGTTCCCATGCGAGAGACGAAAAGGAAAAAAATGATGCCATAACAGAACTCATTCTCAATTATTTGTAACAGTTAAATAGTCATATTTGCGTCCGCAAAAGTGTTTCCAGCCCACAAAAATATTTCACTGGGATAGGATTCTAATTAAAGGATATACTAGGTCTCGCGAGCAATCGACTTTGAATCGTACACCTCTTTTAATGAAGTCAAAAGAGAATGTAAAAGAAGAATAGTGGCAACTAAGATTAATGTTTGCTAATCAAATTGTGTTGTAAATGACCTCGAGGATAAAGACACAATTACAAAATATATATTCAGATTTAGTAATATTTCCAAAACGCCCTTTTGTCAGACTAAATCTCACCTGGTCAATGTTACAAAACAAACACATGCGTTAGGATTGCTGCAAGCGACAAGCAATGAAGCCTGAGAATTGTGTTGGAGACTACTGCTGCCTACGGATGGCGGACAATACGAAAATACTTTTTGGTGTTAAGAAGCGTTTCAACAGAAGACGTATGCGGATGAGCAGAAAATTTGGAAATTAAAGTAAACAACGCCTTGTGTATATCACGTAGATACCAGATATAATGATAAAGATGAATATTCACAATAGAAAAAAACAACACATTGAATCTGTACTTTATTTAATTAAATTAATTTTTCCAAACTCAGTTTTGTCGGGTTATGGAATAGTTAAAAACCTATTTTAATGAGATCAAATTAAACAAGAAACAGCCAATCGAAACTAAAACCCGGATTTTGGTCATTATCTCCAGGTTACTTCCGGCGCCGCTGCAGCGGCGGCGAGTGTCTGCGAGGTGCTCGCGCAAGACGCGGGTTCAGGGAAGGGGGATGAGAGGCTGAGAGGGATAGCGAGAGGGTGGGGTGAAGAGAGGGGAAGGGCTTGCGTCCATGTTTCGGCGTCGGCGCGGGCCACGACTATCGTTCATCAAACGCCGCGCCGGCCCGAGGACTACGCGCTGGAATATTCGTTGGGCGACGCCGGCGCGCAATTGAGACGAATGGACCATCAGCGTGGTGCAGGCAGCTTCGAGCCCTTACAACACGCGTCAAAACGGAAACACACACATGTAGCTTTACCATTCTTCCGGGTGGCCCGTGGTGCAGTGGTCACGGTACTCGCACCATCCGCCGCTTCACAATCGGTTGATCCATCGGCAATTTGTAGCGGATCAGGCGGGTCCGCGTCAGCATTTACAGGGGTTCTCCCGTTTGTCCTGCCCCTTCACCATTTCACCGTTTTGTCATCGTTCACAATCTCGGCATTTAAGTCACATGTCCATTAAAACATTCATCTCAAGAAGAATGACCAAACAGGAGGATGAAATGATTAATTACTTTCTACGATACTTCAGTGCCTCTGTACCAACACTCCTGGGGCCCCTGAAATAACTGACTGCTTCCAAGACCATGGACTGCCAGGGCTTACTCCGTGTTCTTACTTTGTGTAGTACATATTACGTCCCTAGATTTTGCGGTATTCCTCCTAATTATGCGTGAAATCTGGCGCCGACCTAGACGTCGGCTTGCGGAGATTCCTCCTCCCAGCTCTAAGCTTCCGACTAGACTCCCGTCAAGTGTAATAGCGTAATGCTGCATGTGAGTATATGGGTAGATGTCCGGAATAATGACCCACTGGGATGAATCACAGACGACGCATGTTCAGGAACGTACATCGTAGGTTTTTGCAATGGCTTAAACGCTTTTGTCATAGCCACATGCAATTATGTAATGTGTTAAAAAGTAGTTTCTTTCAAGCAATATAATAAAGGTTGTTATCGTCTTTAATTAATTTAATGATGAACACATTATACAATTATACATTGTATAATTACAGGTGGCTATGGCAATAGCGTTTAAGCCATATATCTATCTCTATCGATATCACTATCTCTGATATCGATATAGATTTATTTCTCTCTCTCTAATCTCTCTCTCTCTCTTATATATATAATATATATATATATATATATACTATATATATATATATATATATTTGAAGGATTGGAGGTACTACACATTCTTATTTATCTTAGCGACTACAGAAAGTGAATTCACAGGATGGTGACCTAACACAAATACAAGTTATTTGATGCAAATAGGTCGCGGAGACAGCAAAGTACTTCTGGTGTGTCTAGTTACAACTTGAGTAGGCACTAATTACTTGCTTAATCAATTGATATTTACTGAAACACTAATGTAAGAATCCAATTAACAAGACAAACATTTACCATGAAGGGCTTTTCTAAGTAATGCGAATCGTATTCTGGTTCCAAGTGGGCGATAACGTTCCCTGCAATGACATCTGCAGAGACAGAAGCGCGTGAAGTTACCTTCATACTTCATACCATTCTCCTTACCTACTGACACTACCAACACTACCAGACTCACACCTTTCTCGATTTACAGGCTGGTACTTCGAGATAAAGACAGCTGTATTTCGTGGATATCGCAATAGACTCTTCAATTTCAGAAGGGTTTAATCACAATATTAGTTCCGAAGTCGCTTGGAGTATAGACAATCTTGAAGACAAGTAAATGTAGCACAATTTCTCATAGAAAGGAGGAAATTTACAAATATTTTCACATCCAAATCATGGAAGATTTTGGAATACATATTCATTTTTTTCCATCTTCACGTTACTAACTCTTTTAAAAGTTAAGCCAAAAAATATATTTATGCCATTTTTCAAAAAAAACAGAATAGCGATATGGTGTTTATGTCATATTAAAGAGTACTTCAACACTATTCTTATTAAGTATTTAAAGAAAAAATTTGAAGCCGATTTTGAGAACATCTTGATTTTGTATTTTTTTAAATTGCACATATTGCACGCAATATTGCGAGAAAACAGTTTTCACAAAAATATACATGACCTTCATGAAAGAACTCACTATGGAGAATAAATTTTATTCGAAGCAAAAGTATCTTATCTCTAATTTGTAGTTGTAGGAAGACCCCGAAAAAATTCATACTTTTGAAATGTTTGAAAATTTAAAGTAACCATGAAAATGGGACCAATGCCACGTTTATAAGTGTATGTTACTCTATTCATACAAGAAATTTAAAGAACAAATTTGGAGCCATTTTTGAGAAAATTTTGAAAATGTCCGGATTGCTACATGTAAAGTGCCCCCACAATCATAAGAATGTTTCTCAAAATCTTAGTTTTGAAGATACAGATATACAGGGGTTTCTTGAATTTGGAAAAAATCCTACGTATAGTTTAGGCACTAGTAGTGTTCCCAGGCGGACGGATGGACAAACGAACAAACGGACGGACGGATGGACAGACGGACGTTTTGAAAAAAAAAACGTTTCAGGGGACCCCAAAACGTGTATTTCCGTGAATATATAAACGTGTATTCAAAATCAATATTAGCCCATATATACGTACCTATACGGGAAAGTATAGATTGAAAAGTATCAAATTCAAAGGATTGATTAGAATTTGAAACGGTCCAATTCTCTTCCGCCAGAACAAACATCCTATTTCTTACGATTTGATTTATTTATTTATAAATAACTGTTTTAAAATTTTTGTGTAAAGAGTCGAGTTTTATAATTTAAAATATTTTTTCAGGATTCGAGGATTAGATTCTTTAAGTAGAAAAATTCGAATGTATTCCCCGAAACTTTTCGACCGTTGAAGGGATGCAAGATTCAAATTCCTATTCCTAAGCTTCTATTCTCATCCGGCCAGAACAATCCCCAACACGTACTCTGGTGCGGGAAGGAAAGTGCAGAGTGAAGTATTTCTGAGGAAAAAGCACCTGAAGATGAGAGAAATAACAAAAGAGCCGAAAGACATTGACAAA
>BOPP01000086.1:3321945-3341931 GCA_017312745.1 Gryllus bimaculatus | reverse complement strand
AAAGAACCTGTAACAAGTATTGTACTTTAGCTTCTGGGTCAATGACCCCCGTCTCGATCAGATTTTCATCCATTTTCGCTGATCCTTGTCAAATGCTGAGGTGGCCGTTTGTTTTGCTTCTGGAAATTATTGTAACTTCAATTTAACTTCTTCCCCTAGTACGTCTCACACTTTGTAACTGTGTTTGACGTAAAGAAATAAATAAACTAATATTATTTAATTATGCCTCATATCTCTGCGGTGACTATATTTTAGAGGTTAATATAATTACAGTACAAATTATGATAATGATTTTGAATATAATAATGTAGGTTGATTTCCTACAAAATAAAATAAAAAAGCTTTATGGCAATCACTCTCATAAAAACATACATGAGTGCAATGGAACAGTTTATTGTATCCATCTCAAAATATATTTTAACTTGCCAATTTTCTTATATTCTAATGTTCATTCCGAAGAAATGATTTCACAAATTTTTATTACTATTTGAATATTCCTTCAATGAAATAATGCATGATTTTTACGTTACGAATTCTGCGTAGTTGGCAAAGTATCATCAGGGCTCAAATCCGAAAGGTTTACAACGTACAACTTCCCCGTAGCATTCTACCGGTTGTGAAACGAATTAAAGCGATATCCATACGAATTAAGTCAATGTGAAGATATAAGCGTTTTAAAATGTGAAAAATTCGCATGGCATGACTTTCGTAGTTTGCACGGAAACTGCTTTAATTCCCCTCATAACTCTTGAATATTACAGGAATAACTGCATTTGGCGCTCGAAACTGCGAATATCTACCTTTGAAGCACAAGCTGCAAACACCAAAATACGAAGTTCTATTGCGTAATAGATACTTTAAAACTTAATTTGTTTTTTAATACAATGTTTTTAATTAAATAGAATATGATTGTTGCTCGTTACGCAATTTATACACGTGCCTCCGAATAAATTTTACAAAATTCCAGGACACGTAGAAGATCGAGGATAATTTTCTTTGCAATGAACATGTGATGGGTTCATACAGGGTGTCCGGGGAGGAAACGTCGAAACTTCGTAAATAAGCTCTTAAGACAATATTAAGCACAATTTGTAAACTACGTGGATATTTTGAATGGCAGCACCACAATAAGTACGCAAATTTGGTTTGAAACAATGCTTCCTTCGCAAAACGTAGCATTGCAGAAGCTTACAAACACTCCAGAAACATGTAAATTGTTTATTATTTACAAAATAAATTAATATTTGTTCATAAAGAAAAAATAAGACAGAAATAAGAAGCACCTAATTTATACAATTCGACTGCTTCTTTCATTTTTGTGTTAATTTTTGTTTCAGAACAAATATATTAATTTCTTTTGTAAATAAGTACACTCCCGCCTCGGTAGCCTCCACACACGGCCCCGTCTACCGCGAGAGCGCCTCGTACAACAAACGCGCCTGGCAGACGCGCGCTCTTCAGTGGACCAGGCTCAAACCGGTGCGATGGAGGCGGCCGAGAAGTTCCTGCTTCTACTTAAGAGCAGATTTCACACCAAATGAGGTTGCATGTCATTACACTTGTTCGCTCAATTTCTTTCTTTTCGTCCCTTCTTCTTAACAACAGCGCGTGATTTTTGTCAGGATATACATTCCTCGTTTTATTTTTTTCTTTCCTCAGCTTAGATACATTTTTTTCATGTTTTAGTTCTCTGGCGTATTTACTGTTCATTTGAAAACACCGATGTTGGACAATAGGTAAGTTAAAACGGCTGAAAAGTGCAAAGGAAAAGGAAGCTTGGAGTTGAAAAGGAATGACGAAAAGATAAACAATAAAAAATTAATGGAGGAGGAGTAAGGGTGAGGAGAGTAAATTTATTTTCAATTTGCTAATAATAAAACGGTTGACGGTTTAAAACGGTCATTTACGGTTCATAAATTATAAATTTATTTTTCAGATACAAAACAAGGCAGCAACTTACAATTTGATAGAACAAAGATTATTTTTTAAACAAATCACCATGAAACATGAATCCATATGTTGAAGATTAATGCGGTAGTATGATTATATATAAGATGATATACAATGTTATAATTCTTATCATTTATGTGGAATATGAAATGAAAAAAAAAATCTTCAAAGATCAAAAATTGACAGAAAATTTGCGCGGAAGTTATTATTTATAAGAACATGGATTCAATGGAATTAGAAATAGTCGAAAAAGATCTCAATTACTGAAACATCCGCAGTATTAGGCTGTTCAGTCTCAATCGTTTACTACTTAACACCCGTTGCAGCGTACTTGCAGTGTAGTACGTCAAACAAAGCGATTTTATGTTTCACATACCATAGAGATATATTTTCAAAGTTCGTGTTTTCCAATCGTTCTCGTTTTGGACAAGTGCGTGTCATTCCGCAAGAACTGAGACAGTGGGAGTGTCTAGTAATGTCGGTAATGCCCCAAGCTGCAAGAACCGTACCCTTCGATATTTCGGACGGTACCGGCCTCAAAAACCGATCGGAAAGGTTCGGTGAAGTGATGATCATCACACGTGATTCCACGGTCAGCGGCGGTGGCGGCGAACAGCCGTGTCGACAACCGACGACCCCGACGCACATAGCGCGGTGTGGAGTGAATATTTCACAAAAATACTCCGCTGGTGCACGGCTTTACAGTCGCGTCCACCCGTATTTTTCGGGAACGCGCGCCGTTATTGTACAGAGGTTGCACGCGTGCAGCGGCGTTTAGCGACATAATAGTCACAAGCTTGTCATCGCGCTGCCTTTCAACACGGCCCGCAATCTCCCTCTGCTCCGAACGCCAAAACGCAATTGACAGAAAATGCGATACGATCCGGATGCAACGCAGCGCAAATTTTCTCCCGGATGCCATTTCCACCGTTATTGCGTCCATCGACGTCTGCGGAATTACGATTGACCATTAGAGCGAGCGCGCGATCGTAGCGCTCCTAAGGCGCGGCGCGCCAGCCCTCGTCGGCGGCCAGGCGGCGAATAAACCGACAATCGAGTTCCGGCTCGAAAAACCTATCGAGTTCGGCATCAACGTTCCCACTGCGCACACAACACTCGGTACTCTGTCGGGTTGCCTCGCTCTTCAAGGCATTTGTTTGCGTTTTAAAATCCCTTCCCTTCTACACTGCGTCCCACAGAAGATCCTTCTGTGGCATTTTAAATTATTCAGAAGTCCATTTCAAACACAAATTTTTCGTTGCGCGATATTCAGTACCCCTTGTACCTTAAGTGTATGTAATTTTGGTCGAGCAACATTTTTGTTCCCTTCATTAATAACATAAGAACAGTCAGGTAGTAAAACCTAATTTCATTGGAAACTGATTTTCTACTTCTCCATTCGTCCCAAGCATGACTGAGTTGACGGAAAATGAAGGATAAGAAGAAGAATTAAAGACCCTCAATTGATGAATAAATAAGTTTACGGTAATGCATTTATTTGCAGCTGGTAATAGTATGTACATTGAAATCATTATATGCAAATATGAGATTATGGTAATATTTGCAGGAAATTAAGCATTTGTTTTAACACTATTATTTATACCATCCTATTCACTCATGTGTTCAACTCAGTATTTCTAACAAATAAGAATGTAGTAATACCAGAATTCTCATAAAAATATACTTATATGGGAAACTAGTGCAGCTAATCACTCGAACATCTTTCTGTGCGCTACTCTAGGATCTCTTTACTGGTTTATGAAACATTAATTATTTTCTTCTTGTAAAAGAAGGCAATCAGATCATAGATTTCATGAGATAATAATATTAGTCATAGGGGTTCCAGGGCGAAAGTATGCATCACCCACATGTCTAAAAAAATGGTTCCAATGATATACATTTGAACCAGTTAATAAAAAATTATTAGACTTGAATGAAAACGATCTATAGCGACTCATAATGCAGTACAATGTCTATTATCCGGTGTTTGATTTCCCGGGGATCCAATTATCCAGGGTCTGTTTCATAATGAAAATGATCAAATGAATAAATTGAAAAAGAAAAAAAGATGTCAGTGACCGGACCCTTAACCTGGAATATCGGGATGACTACATAAATTTAACCAATTCACATAGGCGTGAATTTTGATTTAATAACAAAAATTACAGAATATATGAAAAAATTAATAAAATAAACAAATAAAATTAATAAATGAAAATAAAAAGCATAGGATTACTAGTACAAAAATTATAAGATGCACTGCAGTAACACCATCCTTGAATCAATACTTATTTTTGGATTTTGTGGAGTTTTCGTTGTCCCAATGGACACTCTTCCTAATTATTACAAACATTTATCTTCGTACAATACAAACGTCGCATCACTTTTGGGCAAGATTCACCGCGAGAGGTGACTCAGGACATCAACTGATATCACTGCAATGTTTTTGAGCAGGAGGTCCTATGCCCGAGTCCCGACGGATTTTCGATACTAGCTACGTATGTAGCTAGATCGACTTCAGTCACTGTGTATATGCGAATTCTACCGACTGACTGCCCCGATCGGTAATTTTCCGTGATTTCCCTGATCAACACCCGGTGAGCGCCGGAGCAGAACCCTAACAAACGAGCCACGGACTGCACTCTTCCCTTCCTTGTCCTATTTACACGCACTTCCTCCCCCAGTATTTACACACACTACACCACCACATTACGGGCAGACCGGTCGGGCGCTTAGAGCTTTCTCACGGCCGCTGCCGGGCCCTTCTGGCGAGAGATACCTGGTTGGGTAGCCTACATAGCCGACGATAGGTCGGCGCCAGATCTCACCATAAGACAGATCTCACAATAAGGAGATGATTGAATTGAATTTGCCTTATTTTCCGTGGCGAGACTCGGGCCATCAGGCCCGCTCTTCCGTCTGACCACGCAAATTTCGCTACGCTTCTTTCACTAACTAGCAGAGGAAGGAGGTATTTCTTGGGCGAGAAACAGGTGAACTGAATTTAGCTTAGAGGCGTCATTTAGGCTTGACGATCTTTTACATGCAAGTAAATCTACGAACATGGGACAGCCGGCTTTACTTCCCCTCCGAAGGAAGGCGTACGAAGGATTTTTTGCGCCCTTAAAAATTCACGATCGGGTTTCAACCCGCTAACTTAGGTACAACAGTCCAGTACGCTAACCGTTACACCATCGCCGCCGCCATGATCCCTTTCACCTCTCCAAGAAAACACGTACACTACACTAACGGGACCAAGGCAATCGAAAATCAACCAATCGGCACGATCGAGCGCGTCCTCGCTTAAGTTCCGAGTTGGCGCCGGGAGGAGCGAAGCACGACAGGCTTCGCCCCGCGGGGGGGGGGGGCCCAGGGGCCGATCGCCGCCGAAGAGGCCGCGCGCGCCATCACGCGCTGCGCGAAGGGAGGGCTGCGGGGCCGCCCGGGGCATCTGCGCCGCACTCGCATTCCTCCGCGCGGGGGCGCAAGAAGTGATTAGCGCCAGTCTAACCACTCGCGCTAATGGGCACGGCGCCCAGGTGGGGGAGGCAGATACAGAGAGAGAGAGAGAGAGAGAGAGAGAGAGAGATTAGAGGAGGGGATGGATAGAGATGCGAGAGCGGGAAAGCGGAGAGAGGGTTGAGAGAGGCTCGCCGGACTCGGGTGCTAGTCACAGGCGAAGGAGGGCGAGCCACAAGGAAGCCGAGATGATGTTCTGGAGGCGAACAGCCGAGCACCAGGATCGGGAGAACGAGGGGGAGGCGTGGGGATGGATGAAATGAGGGAGGCAGCTGGAACGATGGGGATAGCGTGGGCCCTAGAAGGACTGAAACGGCGGGGACGGCGAGAACGGTGGAGAACGCAGACGCGGGCGCGACCGGTGGGGTCGCGGGAGCCGCAGAGTCCGCGGGGACGGTTCTCCGAATGGGGGTGGAGGGGGAGGGGGAGGGGGGCTGTTGCAGAGGGCGACCGTGGGAACTGAAGCCGAGCGCTGGCATCGACGTGATCGGCGTGCCACCCCCGCACCCTGCCCCCGCACACCGACGCACGGCCCCGACGCCGTCGCTGCCATATGGACGACCCTCACTCCAGCAACCTTCACGGAATCACTCTTTCTCCTCAATTGCACTGAAAGATGGTGTGCGAGACTCGCACAAAGACGGATTTATGCAATGTAACATGCAAGATAATTCAATTTTTCTCTGGATAAGAAAATATTTGACTCTTACACGAAACGTTCTAAGGTTGCTTAAGGTAGTTTAAAGTAAAACAAGATAAATCAATTATAGTTGTATCTTTGAGTATCTCACCTTGTTAGGGTTCAAACTATAGTGCATTTTAATGTTACACAGAATGTGAATGGACTGGGAGATGGAGGAGATCGTGTCAGACAGAAGTCTGCAAAAGTATTTATTTGCCTCTGCCCAGAACACAATTACCGAAATTAATTTCTAGGTTTCCACGTTCTTATCGTTTCCACGCTTTGAAATGATCGGATCACGGAATCAAAATGGAAGATGAGGAAAACAAAGTCTTTAACAGCTAATAGCGGAATGTATTTTGGCCAGTTGTATATGGCAACGGGCCTACTTTATCATGAGGGTCAGCACACGTGTGCGCATAGTATTCATTACATCCACCGTGGAAAAAACGAAAAAGCTGGTTTTGTTGTGATACTTCCGATTGTCCTTTTTACATTTTGAACCTCACCCAAGAAGAAATGTTTAGTTCAAAATTTATGAAGGCTTGAAAAAACTTATAAACTCCATAGTGAAAAATACCACATTTTTCTTCACACAGCCGCGATTCATCTATATTAAAATGCTGTACTGCCGACTAGTTCATTAAGGAATAACGTATAAAGTTCAATGTAGCGCTGCAAATGACAAGAACCCAAGGTGACATGGTAAACACAACGAAATATAGAATGCAAATGGCAACTACATTCTATAACGCAGAGACAAGACACAGAAGAACGTTAGTTTGCCTGTAAATTTGTATTTAAAATTATATTTTATAATCAGTAATTAACGTTACTCAGTAATTAAATTACTCAGTAAAAAAGTAAGTACCCATTACCAACTTGATTACCTTAGTGTGTAATATGCAATAGATTATTCGCTCAAATTGAAAATAAATATATTTTGAAAAGCAATTACCTTGCGTGACTATCTGAATTTACTCTACATATTCAATTTTTAATTTCTCGCACATTTGAAGTAGCATACCGATGTACGTCGTCTTTCTTTGCGAATGCCATTGTCAGACTCACTTCTATAAGGAAGACATTCTGAATGCATGCAGAATTCCTGCCTATTAAGAAAAAACGAAGAAAAGAAAAAAATCGGTTTCAGCCGCTTCGTGGTTCCTTCGTTTGGCACATCCCCAACTTTTGCCAGGAGATCGGAGAAAGCCACAAAAATCCGTATGAAGAAAGCCTATCTCTACAATTCTTTTCCAAGTGGTGGCGTCATTCGATAGAGCTGATTATGCGAGGCAGAAAATGCGACGCTGCTACAATTCTCAGAGGAGATGGCTTTGTTGTAGTCTGCATGTAGCCGTTAGCCTATATTGCCACAACGTAAAAAATTAAAAATGACATTCCTCAGTAACCAATTATTGGGACAGAAGAATGGTGGAAATTTTGACAGGAGGGGAATGCTTTCCATCTTACTTTATATTTGGGGAGCGTCTATTTAGATGGAGCTATTTCCACTTTTAAAGGTACATTTCCCTCTAATACTATTCCAGTTCCTGCAAACTATCGGAACCGATGGCACTCCATTCTTTTGTGCATCTGCTCAAAACGTGTACATTATATAGATTTAATTACCAAGTTGTTTTATATTCTGCAATATTTGCTGCGTTGGAAATATCTACACTAATAATTAAATTTATTTAGAAAATGTACCAATGTTAAAAGCAACTTAATATGGTTACTCAGTGTCACCATGTCTCTGATGCTATGTACCAAAATGATGCTATAGCTTCATATTTGTGTATATTATATTTTATGACAGCAAATGATGATTATTATATAATTATATGACAGCATTATGAACAAACATCATATTATTAAAGTCTCAGCCCTGATACACTCATACATAATGAAAGCAAATCACATACACCAACACACTCAAAGCTGATGTACTCATAAACTTGATACACTAAATCGATACACTCAATGAAGCAGAAACTAATGTATTTTTCTAGTAATTCAAGAAATATTAAATTCAAAGTACCGGCAAATTACGGTTTCCACGACGAGAAAGTATTTGTGCATTACTCATGAACAGCCCTAATTTCTACACAATGAATAGTAAACATCGGTCTTTCTACGTACGCAGTAATGAGAAATTATTAAAACGCTACTGCAAAATTGGCAATTTTTTCAGTTTTTCGCGTAAAACTCGCATTCTCGGATCCAGGTAACAAAAAGTGGATAAATAATAATTATTGCTGTACGTAGTAAATTACTTCCTCTAACTAGTTGTGTAGTCAGAATCCACGTTTTTTGGGTCCGTGGGTCCGAAAAATCGATTGGCAGGAAAACGCCCATCCGCCCATCCGCCCGTCCGCCCGTCCGCCCGTCCGCCCGTCCGCAGCACTCGCGCCTAAACCATTCAGATGATTTTTTGTAGAATTGATTTTCCTCGATCGATCTGAAGACATTCAAGGCTCAGCGAGTACAAATCAGATATTTTGATTTTATAATGGTACTGAAATTAAGCCTCAACATTTTCTCAAATATTTGATCTAGATTTATTGATTTAATTTTGTCCTCGGATAGCTTAAAGGACGCTACTACACGCACACCGGCAATATACACCTGGCCCCGCGTGAGTACAAACAGATAGCGCGGGACAGTCCGCAGAGGCGCCCTCCTCCAAGCCATGCCACAGGAAGCTAGCTGCGGAACAACAAATAAGATCCGCAACAACACCAGACAAGCTGGAGTCCCTGCGTAGATGTCGAATAGATTTATGTATTATAAAAAAATATGTTTATATATGTATAATACTCATAGAAGTAAGAATTTACACTAAGCCAGACGGCAACTGAAATGTATAAATGTATATATGTATGTATAAATGTATATATTAGATTAAGAAATAAATATTTGTGTTAAAGAATGAGGTAGGTCACATTTTCGTTGAAATCTCTGACTTCAGAAATTGCAAAGTTCCACCTTCTTCTCAGGTCTTCCTACAACTACAATATTTAAGACAGAATTTTTTTCGTTAATTTTCAAATTTTCAAAAACAATTTTCAAATATATCAGTATTTTTCGCATACTTTTGCGTGAAATTTAGGCAATTTTAAACAATAATTTTCGGAAAAAGGCTGCATAATCATCACCATGTATCATTATGTACTTCAACATGGGTTTTGTGGAGGAACAAACAAAATACATACGTTATATGTTTCGATGAACACGTAGACAATTTGTTGTAACAAGTGACACTACTTTTCACTTACTATAATCCAACAAAAAACACGAGTCATAAATGATTTTAAAAATTTGTTAATATATTGTTATATTTGTTAATATATACAATCTGTGTTTTTGATAAATTGATTGAATTTTTGATAAATTCTTAAAAACAAATTTGTTTACAAACTTTGTATTTTTAAAAGGTTTTGCTTGCTGGAGAGGCCAAAGCATTATTTTGGCTCTTGCCATAATGTAATGTCATGTCTCATGTAAATATTGTAATGTAAATATTGTAAATATGTACTGTTCCTTTGATTGTTTGTGTTGTGTATTTTAGCAACTACTTAGAAAACGCTACCACCGGAAATATTCCATGTATTTCTAAGTAGCAAAATAAATATTCTATTCTATATCGAATTCCTGGAACATTTTACAGCACACTATATTTTACAGTTCAATACAATTCAACTTACCAATGAATCAATTAAATTCCGCTAAATATTTACGATAAATTTTCTCATATAAAAAAGGCTGAATCTCAAGAATTAGAAGATCTTTTGAAGCTGTAGTATCTTTTAAAACCAATTTTCTCTAACGCCTTGGAAAATGAAATATCAGATCATGTAGAACCGACCTATTAAGTCGTAGTTGCTACAGAGATTGTTACAGCTAATACTGTAAACTAGAATATAAATGTGTTTGGAACCAAGCTTTTGTCAATTATCCTTACACATTATACTTACATAAATACTTACACATTATACTTATTTTATGCAATTAATATGTTCACGGCACACGGCACTCTTCGTTCTTAAACTTTTGCTTCTTTTCGATGGGAAATGATCAAAAGTAACAATGAAATTGGGTAACAAAGATGATTACAGAAGCATGGAAGAAGGTACTGGTACAAGAAAGGAGATACTTCCATCTGACATGCACAAGCCTCGACTCGTACATAATCTATTTGAATTTATAGAAATTAAATCGCAGCGGTTCTGCTGGGCATCAGTCAATCCCCTCAAGCAGGGCTACCACAAGCCAGAGCGTTCGAATACTCAGAACTTTAGGCGTCGGCTGGGCCGGCCTTTAAAGAAAAATAAGCAAAGAGAGTCCTCTAGAATTTACACCGCACGCTCAAAAAGATTGGGATAGCTGTTAGAAATGCAAGAGGAAGGAAAGAGAAAAAGCGCACAAATGAAGGCTACGAAGGATCGAAATAAATGACCGAGCCTGACTATTGGAAATTGCGCACCAAGGAAAAGCGGGCCTTACTTTTATTTCAGAGAAAAAAAGAGCAGCTTCCTGCCTCCTCGAATGTAACGCAAGAGTGAAACAATGAACTTTTTTCATTCTCCTATCTTTCGTCGTTCCTGGGACATCCTTTATATCATTTTCGCTTCCCGAGTAAATATACCACAGGCTGGCAATGACAAATGAGCCAAGTGTCACGCGGAGATTCAGACTCGTGAGCGAAAGAGCGCGCTCCGCCTGGTCGCTCCTTCGGGCCAACGTTGCTAATGGGCTACAAGTGCCGGAGTCCTCGCTGGCGGATTTCTGTCTTTATTGGACGGAGGAATATTCTTTAGACGCCTGCAAAATTCGTCACGCTACATTGAAGGCTGAAGGCCAGAGATAGCTTGAAAGGCGCACATAGAGAAACGAAGCGTACATTCCAAGCACTACTTCCATACATTCTAACATTCAAATCTCCCCAAATATGTAAACCCGGCATTCGTCTTTAGCACGATGCATTATCCCATTTTGATACCTTATGTCACTAATTTGAAATAATACTTAACTACAACTTCACACTCATTACAAAAAATCTCGTGTGTCCTCGGTCGTCTTTTTATACTTTTTTAGTAATGCTGTACTGTTATATCGACATAACGCACACATGATCCATCCCTTCCTTTTTCCAATCCTCTCCCCTCCCCTCCTCTCCAGTCAACATTTACATGCGGGAAGAGAGCAGTCACTTTATTTCGTCACGTCGCCATGTTGCTCGATTCTCACTCATCGTGGAAATTGCAATATGTACATGCCGCTATTATCAATAAAACCGGAATCACGCCAAACAAAAGTACGAAATATTTACTAGGCTGTCCGGGTGACGAAAGTCCATGGCGAAGGTGTCGACGTTTCGGTCGCCATTCTGCGACCTTCCTCAGGGCGTAATGAATGGCGACCGAAACGTCGGCACCTTCGCCATGGACGCGGCGTCACCCGGACAGTCTAGTAAATACTGACTCCGGCCGCGGAACTCTACGCTCTCAAAAGAAGGAAAACTCACTTTTGACAGTCAGCATTCGCTAAAGACTAAGTCTGTTACCCGTTAAGAATAATCCAAACATATGAGTTACATCAAAATATAGCCTACGAGTGCTTCCATTGTATGAAAAGGTACTTCTTATTTTTATGAATTTTTCTCACTATACGGTTGTATTACGAATTTTTTTTAAAGATACACGTCCGACATCACAAATAACGAATCTATTTAGTTGTTCTTCATAGGACTACCACATTATTTATAGGCCTGTTAACCAAGAGCTGAGTTTCACCGTAACTTGTAGGGTTCAGTGCAAATCACTACTAAAATGTATTCTGCCTTGACCAGTTTCATAGAATATATTCAATAAGTTAAGATACATTGAGTGAAAAAGATAAATGCATTGAACTATAAGTGAGGATCAAGACTAAATAATGCTATATTCTCCTTAATAATAACAGAATAAATACACAATTTTGAATCAGACTGGTTATGCGTTTCGTGGAAAGAGACAATGTTATACTACATAATCAATAGCACCGGGTCAATTTGTATCCAGAAATTAGCCAGGGCATAATTTACGTTAAAATAGGATTCACATCGAATTTCTTGTTTTTCATTAAAATAGGTATTTCGATGTATTAACGCGTAATTTTGTATTAGATTCACGGAAAATTGTCTATCCACCGGCATAAATGCTCTACGTGAATTTCTTTAATGAAAACCGAAAACACCACAAATCAAGATATTGCGACATTCCCTGCCTTGTATCATAATCACTTAAATTTACACTACTATTATTATATGTGATCCTATCATACCTTCTCTATTTTATGGTTATCTTCCCGGACCTAACAGATTGTAGAGAACTTTTACTGACAGTCAGTATCAAATTTGAGTATCAACATCGGAAATAAGCTAATACAAAATCACAAAAAATCATAAACATTGCACTATTTATTTTCTTTCACTTTCGAGCAAAAGGAACAATACGTACCTAGGGAGAACTGACGCATAATGAAAAAGTCAAAGTGACTACTGGTATTTAATAAAAGCAGTGTGTCTGAACATATTCGTTATTACTCCGACTATTCTCACGCGTATAATAGTGCAATTTCAAAAACTCATTAGCAGCTTTAACTGAAAATACCAAATATGGCCGAATATACATTACATTCCAAATTTAGTAGTTTTTTTCTGTTCCATTATTCTCCATGCATATCGCTAAGTAATAACAAATACTACAAAATTGAAACCTCCGCAAAATTAATAATGAGTTCAATAATTCCTAGAAAGCTATTCAAGCCACACAGCAGAAACAGTCGTCTGTACCCCTGAAGATTAAAATCACACGTGACACGTCTCAACAATGATATTACGCAACAGTTCATTAAGAAAATGTTAGACCTTCCTGGTTCTCGCCCCTACCGATTATCCAGTTCTTTACACGTTTGGTTTTAGAAGAAAAAAATAATAGAGCAATTTCTAAGAAAAAAAAATAAAGAAATGAAAGCACACATAATATGCCTATTTTATTCTTCCACAACCGATATTCTTCTCAAGCTTCTGAAAGATATTCTCTATTCTACACCACGCCACATGACGTCCTAGCGCCATACCAGCAGGCTATGCCGCGCTCCCTCCATCACCGTGCCAAGTAAAACCACGATCATTCACGGCCCTTCCACTTCGATTCTCTATGCAACGCTACGCCACACCGTGTCTCACCACGCCGTGCCACCCCACGGCCCGACAGGTCCCACTCTCTTCCCTCCTCGACATTCCAAAAGAGTTCACTCAATAACAGCAATCTTTAACTTGGTACAGCAAAAACACTAAAAAATAGTTCTATGTAAAAATAATTTGCGAACGCTTTTGAAATACTTTGCACTTCATTTCATGCCAATTGTACAGGGATAGCTGTAAAATGCGGAATGGAGAACAGCTGATTTCCAGCAGTATGTTCCCGAACGCTCCTGTAATGTGTAAATGAGTAATTGAGAGTCCGTATATGAGCAAATATCGCTGGGCTGTCGCACAAGATGGATTCGTCCACGGACAGCCGGAGTCCTCCGAGAACCCTGGCGGGACAGCGTCCACACCCCGCCCCGCGTCCTCTCCTCTCCTCTCCGCCACGACACCTCCCCGCCCCCCGCGCTCCGCTCGCGCTGCGGGGTTATGGGGAGTTGGGGGACCGCGCAGCGGCGTGGAATCGGCTGCTGGGTAATTGAGTCAACAAGCGGCGCGCGCCGCCAGCCCGCGGAATCCACTGGGGGCCGCTAGTTAATAGGGCGCAATCCCATACCTCTTGGGCAGCGGGCGCGCGGAATGCGACTTTTCCAGCACCCCGTTGGCCCTTGTTTGGCGGCGAGCGGATCGGGGGAGCCGCGCGAATCACGGTCGAGGAAAGGCCCTAAAGAGGTCTACCCATGCCCGGGTCACGTGGCAATTTGGGCCGTTCCAATCTACACGTCCAGCCAATGTAAGCGCCTGTGGACTCAAAGAAACTGTAGCGTCTGTCATGAATGAATCTCTTCCTCTCCAGATTTTCTCAGACTCTACGGCGTGAGGCTTGCCACAAATAATAATAACTGAACTTTCGTTGAACTCTGAATTTTCAAATATTGCAAAAGTAATTAATAATGCGAGAAAGAAAGTATACGATGATGTAGCAGTACTAGTTGATGTTATAACTGTGACAGTGATGAAATATAATAATAATAATAATAATAATAATAATAATAATAATAATAATAATAATAATAATAATAATTATTATTATTATTATTATTATTATAATTTTCTTCGAGGTACGTGTTTGTCATTGTCCGTATCCTGAAGGTCTGTCCTCATAACCGACCGAGTACCGTCCTCTATAACGTAGACAGTGATGCGCTTCCAAAATGTTTCAATGGTCAAACACCTGCCAGCGAAATGCTGCAGATCTGTTGTAAATCAAACCGCTTGGATTCACCCTACAGTCCGGATCTCGCCCCTATGAGATTTCCATATTTTCTTACTCATCAAGAAATTCCTCTCCAGCATTACGGAAAGTGATGCAGAGTTTCATGTATTTCTCAAACACTGGTTCCTATCCCAGGCGACAGACATCTAAGATACGTGGTGACGTAACAAAACAGTGCAAAATTTGGTGTATCTGCTACAATAAAGTTTTTCATGAAATTGTGTTTGGTATTTGTTTGAAGTTTTTTTATATTAATTAGTTATAAGAGCCTCAAAATACATTAATTAACAGCATTTCGGATACGTAAACGCCTACTGATTTTTGTCAATGGTGAAACTATCAGTCAATAAACCAAAGAATTCAGTAATTTATCTCTACAGTATTACAGTTTATATTGAAGCGTAGGATCAACTAATGATTATCTCAGTGCGCAAATATCCCAAATAGAAATTTCATGGACATCAACATGGAGTTTATCGTAATAGAACCATAAAATGGTACTGTCTTCTAGGAGAAGCTTCTTTCCAACATAACCCTAAGGATAAAGACTGTCAACATAATTGTGCGCACAAGAAAAACAACACCCATAAAGTTTGTTTCCCACTTTTGCTCAATACGTTGGTGGGAACAAAGTCTATTAGGCCAGCAGATTATTCCCGAGAGGTTGCACCTCAAGCAGCGAATTAACGTGAGGGGGGAGGGAGGAGAGCAACTCTCTCTCTCTTCCTCTCTTCACTTCCCCGCCTTCACAATCATCCCTCCATCCCCACCCGCCGTCCCCATCGCTGCCACCCCCGTCCACCGCCCGCGCTCCCGAGTTGAGTGGTAAGCCGCGGAATAAAACATTCATATCGTGCATTAAAAAACGCGAACGCGACTTCCGGGAGCAGAGCAAGCGTTGAGAGCGTCTTGGCGGGAGCGGACAGGGCTTCGGTCCCGCCCACCCCTCCACACACCACCACCACGCCCCCCTCCACGACCCCCCTCCAAGCGCACAACCTCCTCCCTCCCGACACGCCCCCAACCCACGCCAGCTTTGTGTTGCAGCCGGGAATGATTTACGGGGCTTCAGTGGGCGCTAATCCTCGGGAGCGGCGGAGGGGGGCTGGGCCGGAGCGCGGAAAGACAGCAAAGAGGAAAGTTGAGGGGGAGATTCTGTGCAGCGTGCTAAACAGAATGACGCCATTACCGCGAAGAAGTTGGAAGAGAGAAAAAGAAAAGAGGGAGGGAGGTGAGAGGTGAGCGACACTTAGTCCCGATTTATACGTTTCCTTCTGACGAACGCTTCCGGAGTTTTAGCGGACTCGCGCGTGCGCAGAACAGCTTCTGGAACCTCAAAAGCGACACTGCGCACGTTCCCTATAACTGACGAACGTCCGTCAAAAGAAGGAAAGCAAGCTTGACGCGTCCTCTGATGCATCGGAAGTAAAGAAAACTGTGTGAGAAAATGGGGACAGTTCGAGCGTTGGTACTCATCGGAAATTCGAAGTGCTTCAAGGAACAATTGCAACAAAGCAGAGGTCATAGAGATGGAGAGAGAGGGCGGAGAAAAGAATGGAAAAAGGTTGTTCTAGGTTGTACGATCGGGCAGAAGGAGGAGCTAGAAGAATCGAGAATCGAAAACCTTCAAGGAGAGAAAGTAATGCTTTGAACGTAAGAGAACAATGGAACGGATGGCAAGTACGAGTCACCGAGGTTTGGGTGGCATGGAAGGGGAGAGAATTCTAAGAGAATTCACCAACTACACGAAGGAAACTGAGACAACTGACAGATGAAAAAGCGGGCAAGGCGAAATACAGAATATGAAATAGCAGAAAGAAGGTGTCCACAAAGTGCGCAGGGAACAACGAGGACGTGAGTGAATATGGGTCAACATATATGGATACAGATAAGGCGAGTGCTGTGGCTGTATCCTGCCCTACCCAGTATAAAGACATTTTCGAGATCCCCGAACAGAACTCCGCGAAGTTTTGCCACATTTTCAGCCCCGTTTAAAACCGCCGTCCCTTCGACTGGCATCTGGAGGAACACTTTAAGGCAAATGCTAAAATGTTCGTAGGTCTTTCCAGCCAGGAATCTGAGCAGGGCGATTTCCCGGCTAGAAGCGACCTGCTGTGAGGTTGGTAGAGAGAAAAGGCCACACTAATCCCTATGGGAGTGGGACAAGTCCCTACTCAAATTACGATGAGTGGGACCGGCTGAATTAGCCTCACCGTTGCCTCTGCAGCGACTCTCGTCGGGAAGTCGACTCGTGACGGTAAAGGATATTCGACATTACCATATAGATAAGTCGACTTCAGTCGTTGTGGAGGAGAATTCTAGCGGACGGACACACTGATCGATATATTTCCGTTGTTTCTCCGATCAATATCAGGCAAACGCCGGAACAATACTCGAACGAACGCACTACGGACCACCCATGATCTTTCTATTTTCTTCTTGTCTTAACATCCGCCGTTACACACACACACAAAGACACTCGCATGACACGATTTTGCATGTAGAGCCAGTTAGCGAGTACGGTTTAAGTAGTTTCCTCAGCAAAACTGTAAAATCAATTACGTCGTTCGTTCACTGATGGATATTGTTTTCTTTTACATGGGGGCTAAAATGTCTTTAAACGTTGTCAACGTTGCTAAAGTATCTTCAAACGTCTTGTAGTTTAGAAGCGTTGCAAAGCATGCTTATTGGTACCTTCATTCATAATCTAACTTTGTGTAGTATAAGTGGGTAGGTATACTAGATTTAAAAAATTATGCTCACATTTTATTTTCGCCCACTGTGGCCTAACGTTTTTACTTTATTCACTAAATCAAATTTAAATATTAAATTTAACTAAATCAAAATTAAAACCGAGATCCTACCCCCAAAGGGGGTCATAGGGGATGTTTGAGATAATAATAATAATAACGTATTTAGCGTGACATCCCCGGGAGGTATTTTAATATTACGTAAGAAAGTACGGAAACAATTGTTATTTTTTACGTAACAAAATTCGGTTCAAATTTGTTTAGATTAATCAAACAGTAATGAATAATGTAATGCCGTAAAGACAGTATTGTATTGTAAATCATGGCTTTTCACGACTGTAAGTGCCGTAAAAACCTACAAATGTAATTTATTCTAAAAGAGATTCTTCTTCTTCAAGATTATTTTAGAAGGATCCTTCTAAAAATAATTCCGATCCATTAATTGCGTGAACAAGAATCTAACTCACCATTAACAACCTCTATAGACATTTTGATACAACTATAAAACGCATATTATGTCCTTAAATCTTTCAAAAACAGTTTTTTTCAAGAATTTGCTTAAGATGTTCTAGAAGGATCCCCAAAATTGTCTAATGTTTACAAGTAATCCATGACGCGTCGAATGATACCTCACTTGCTTTGAAATGTGTACCGAAAGAAGTCTAACTGTGAGTAATGGGGGGATACACACACACACAGGCACACTGATCCATGCACACACGGGTACCCCGGCACGCAGACACGTTGAAGTTACACGATTGCTATACTGATATCTCGAAATAAACGTTACTCACTTCTAGTGTATTTAAGAGGAGAATATGATCACGTTTTGGCATGGAAAACTTCATACAACGGCGTTACTCGTGTATTTGCCCCTCGTTGTTAGGCAATTCCATAAGCACAGATGTGCGACAGGCACATTAAATTACCAAGACAATCGTCAGGACATGACCTACCAAACACTTGTGCATAAGAGTTTCTCGACTTTGTTAATCGTATGTAATACAGGTAGTTCCGTTATTTGAATTTCTCACTACATTTTGAGTGACAGAAAGTTACCTCTTTCGACGGCTTTGCATACTCGAGAAGTTTGTAACATTTATTCTAAGAATAAGCATATCATAATCATGTAGCATATCATTGAACGAGTTTTGGTGATAATTTGGTGAGACTGCGGCCGAAGGGAGTCCTTCGCGGTTTGACACAATCTTTCTAAAAAGAGCCAAGTAGGCTTGGACCGTCGATCAACGCAAGGACAGCTGACGGAGCGCCGCAGCGGCAGGGGTGGGGGCGGCGGTTGACGCGTGGGAGAGCGGGCAGCGGAAGAAATCAAGGCGCTGCGGCGGCAATTACGGCTGCAGCGGAAGTTGTGACAGAGGCGCCTAACGGCTCGACGGAAATGAAAGTTGGTGTTTCGGGGGTGGGGGTAGAAAACGGAAATAAACACGAAGGCGGCAGTCGAGGAAACAGGAAAGACAACGACAGACGCGAAGGCGTCAAAGCGGAATGGAATGAACGCGGTGTCGCAGGGTAGAGGAGAGAGGAAGGGAATGAAATTGCAAAACGCCTCAGCGCTCATAGGACGGAGAGAGAGACCCATTACATGAGTTTCAGTTCTAATGTTCGCGTTATGTTTGTCCAGTCTTACCGCTTGCCTTCCTTCAGTCTGTCAGCGCCCCCCAGACTTCATTTCCACTCGCCTACCTCGTTTCAGGTTCTGTGTCTTTACCTCATCCTCGTCTTCCGCTCCCTCGCACATTGCTTTCTCTTACTTGGCATCTTCATCTTCTCACAGAATGTTTGCGTTCTGCTCTCTCCCTGCGACCTTGTTTATTTGTAACGCATATTCCTCCACCTCTCTTTCTGTTCCCCTTCTTCCTCTTCGTAAATAGCATTGTAAGTTGTTCCATAACTTATTGATTACGCATGCTCTCGCTGATTCTCACCCTTTTCCCTATTGCTTCCAGTACCATGTCTTTGCGTCTTTCACTCCAGCTCTCTCGCTTATTAAATTCCCACATTTCTCTTACCTCTCCTTCTCCTGTCTTTACAGCTTCGGTTTCTCTTACTTTTCACACCGTCTCATTGTCTCCACCTCGTCTCCGTTCAATCTTACTTCATGTTAGTCCCATGCTCCTCCTCCTCATATCTCTACCCGCTCCAAAGCTTCTCGGGTCGCATCATTGTTTCCTGCTAGTCCCTTGCTCCCTCGCTCATTGCTTTTCAATTCTCCTCCGTGCCATTCTCCTCTATCGCTCCCTTGCTACCAATTCCAGCCTTGCCTCTCCGCTTCTCTCGCCTGCCCCGGTCCTTCCGCGTCCTTCCCCCGCCCCGCCCGAGCAGCTTGCTCCGAAGGCGCGCTGTTTCTTCAGTCGCAGGCGGAGGCGGCCAAGTGTATTACGGCATTACGTCTAATAAGCTATGACGTGCGGCCCCCAATCCCCGGCCCATTTCGCTCTTGCCAGCCACGCCTCCTTCCCCTCCACCTCGGCGGCACATAGAAGACCTCATCACGCAAGCTGTGGCTGCTACCGCGCGGCAACCGTAGCCTACTACACGCCGATACGTCACAGATATGTGTAAATCTTACGGAAATAAATGTTCTCAACTTTCGTAA
>BOPP01000086.1:3309384-3321437 GCA_017312745.1 Gryllus bimaculatus | reverse complement strand
ACGAATTGAAGCCCCCCATGACGTTTGCTTCTTTAGAAACGCGTTCGTGGTTTTGATCGCTTTCCAAACGTATGCGTAAAAACTTACAGAATACAGTTTTGTTAAATATCTGAAAGGAATATGAATCTATTAAGAATGGGACCACGATAAACTCGGAGAGGCAAAATTGTTAGTATCCCTCTAACTTGAAATGCCCCCCCTTCTGTTGTGGATTTGTATTGAGAATTGTAAGAGAAGTACCCAGTATTTGCAAGTGAAAGCCATATGTAGCTTTAATGCGTGTTTAGTGTGAACAAAGTCATTACGAATACTTACTGTCTTTAACTTAATGTATTGCTCATTTTTTTCAAAATGTCGACGTACAAGAAAGTCGACAGTATCTGAAGTAACAGTCATTTTCCTGTTTGTTTAGAAAATAATTATATTTTTCGTGTAAATATTTCATGTATATAAATCTTAAAGACAAACCGGTGTATAAAATTATAAACACTTTATGAAATTGGTCGCGAAAATAAAACGACCCCTTCCAATTGGACATCGTTCTCCAGCAAAATTACAAGTATTGTAATGTGTCACAATCTCCGTGCAGAGATATATAAAATTTTGACCCTTAGGAAAGAATTCCACGATATCCAAAATTCAAGTAGACCTCGAGAGGAAATAGAATTCTCCAATGTGAGTACTAAACCAGTATTAAATACTCCTATAGGTTATTTGAATAAAATATTCAATTTCTAGAGCTGCAAAGAAGGCCAAGATAAGTCGCTTTTGCCAAAGAAGAAGTAGTCGAAAATCTCGTCTAGTGTTCATAAAGTTACAAGCCCGTAACTAGCCCACAAATTTTGGTGACATGTCAAAAGAGTGACTCATTATATAAGTCCAACTACGTGTTCATTGTCCAAAACATGTTCATCTGGCGTCCCATCTACATGCCCCAAAGTGATCCCTTAGCTATAAGCAACTTGGGCCAATGAGATCTGTGCGTGTTCATCAACAATTAATTTAAATGCACGGCCACTTGATATTCAGTGTTCCTTTACGTTTGTTAGAAGCACTAAGAAGAGGGTTTCATTCCCGAAAGTACGCTTATCTTTCCAGGTGGAAGAGTGGCCCGGGCGATTGGGCCGGGGGCGTGCGAGAGTTGCGGCCGAAACGTAAGGCGTACAAGCGGGCTGGGTGGGCGGCCCGGGGCGGGGAGGGGTGAAAAGTTGGGCGAGAGTTGGTCGAGGCGCGAGGCCGTTTGCGCTTCTCCCCTTGCCGTCGCGATCGGCTGGCTGGGGGCCGAGAGCGGAGAGCTGAGGGCTGAGGCCAGGGCCGGGCAGGGGCTGGGGCGGGCCGGCCCCGCGTTCGTTATCCTCATCATCCCGCTCTTGCGCCCCGCCCCCTTACGGCGGCGCGCGCCCGCCGCCGCCCCGCCGCCGCCGCCGCGCCGCCACGCCCGCTTTCTTTAGTAGGACCAGGTTGTGCGTCAGGTCGCTTGTCTTCTCACCGCCTTAGCCTCCAGCGCAATCCCATGCCAAATCACGGGGGCTCTTTTCGCATGGCAGGCTTTGATGAACCCCTTCCTCCACTTTCGCTCACCGCCCCCGCCCCCGCCCGTCTCGCTCGCGCACGCACTGGTATTCGCACACTCCTCCGCCCCCGCCCCGCCCGCCCTTCGCCGCTCGCTCCGGCTCCCGCGGCGCTTCCTCGCGCCACCCTTCGTAGAAACAAGAGCGCGCATTCGGCCTGAACCGGGGCGCGGATGGAGGTCGTGGGCGGCGGCTCAATCGCCGCTGCTTCTTCGGACGCTCGGCCGCCCGAAAAGACGCCGCCCGACGACGCGATCAGTGCAGGACGAAGGCGCGAGAGGCGACAGGCACCTCTCCCCGCCACGCCCCGCCCTGCCCCGCCTCGGCACGAGGCCCCGCGACCTCTCCGCCTTTCTTCAGCATGTCGCAGGCAGCTCGAGCCGCCACGGGGCAATCCGGCTGAGTGCCATTTAAATGTACTCATTAATCTTGCCCAAACAAGGAAGGTTTGTGCAAGATTATTTCGCGTTATTCACTCACCCATATGGAATTCCATAATGATTCTGCTGGGTCCACTAATAACCGTACTTCTACCAATACTTCTTAATGACTTAAAATATTTGAAAACTTCTCATTTGCGAATTTGTTTTTGGAATTCGTAAGAGGATTGTGAAGAAATGATAAATTTACAACGAAAATTGATTATTTATTCGTTTACGTGTATTTATTTATTTGTTTGCATATATCTCCAGAGTCACCGTCCTAACGAATGGTCCCATATATCCCAACGAAATGAAATGCAGTCGGCTGAGTGGTACCGTGCAAAAATGGACGTCAGGAGTATGAAGCAACCTTTGTATGTAAACACAACGAATCCCAACGGTGGTCCAGTATTTGCCATAGTTATATATGGCATTCCCGTGTATTAGGCGAGGAAGAATGAAATTTACAAATAATTTCTATCACATTAATACCTATTAATGTACGAAAGTTTGCTCACCATTTTTGATAGGTGCCATTTCCGACTGAATTTTTCTCATGACCCCCCGCCCTCCCCTGGTGGTCATTAGGCCATCTGAGAAACGCATACGAAAGTACTTTTCATATCTTTAAACGTTACGAATATCGCAGATTTTTCCCGGTATCGCTTATTTCCGAAGAAAGGTGCCTTAATTTATGAATCGGCCAATATAACTAGTAAATGAAAAACGAATTGTGAAAACGGTGCTGGTGGTGGAATGAGAGACGGGGAAAACTGCTAAATGTCGAGGAAGCCCTGAACCCGTTTTACCCACCACAAATTCCACTCTGATCGGTCGGGATTTATAGAGAACTGAAGCTCACAATTAAACTAGGATCCTTTTGCAGTTTGATCTGACTGTTACCTCAAAGACAATTAATTTTAGAATTTGCGGAAATTCAGTTCATTGGTCGTAAAGATGGTACAACATCGCAGTCATAAAACATTTTCCTCGTGTTGAAATTTGTTTAATACGTAAATGATCTGATGAACGTACGGTGTGGACGCATTGGCGATACTATTGGAACCATTATAATAAAACTTGGAATCACTAAATATACTATTGGAATCAATCAAATAACATATCGTTCGCTCGTTGGCAATTTACAGTTGTTTACAGCTAATATGTTGACTATTGTGATAATTCTTACTTCACTTTATGAAATTGGTTTTCATAAATGGTGATCATTTACAATGTTTTACGTTTTGTGCAATACTGCCGGTAGTAGTACAAAACATAGTACAAGATGCGTTATTTTAATGTTAAATATCGAAAGGCTTGCACGAACCTGAATAGGGCATATTTGAACTTTGCGCTCTACGTAAAAAATAAAGATTACGAGGGCTCTCCCACACTCCATCGCCTCCTTGCCTCCACACCCAGCCTGGGTTTAGCACTCCTAAATTATTTTCTTGGATTTGAAACTGACTAATAAATTGGTCCCCTTTCTTTTACAGACTGTAGATAGCTCCTTTTAATTTCTGCCACCTAACATCTCGCGGAGGACTGCGTTATTTTGTGAAGTGAAAGAAAAACAATTTACAGAGAAAAAAATTCTCCGGTCTTGGTATTGCAGGCTAGATGCCGGACGCAATGCAAACACTTCTCCGAGTAATGAAAACATACAGCGGAAATATTTCGAATTACGGGCAAGCGAAGCGAAAGCGAAGGAGACGCGCACGCGCCGAAAGGACAAACGCCTGTCGCCAGATGAAATTTCAGAGAGCGCCGAAAGCAACGGAACCGCCCTGATCCAATTCAGAAAGGGAATATTACCAGAGCGCTGAACGTATTTCGCCCCGAAGAGGAAGATAAAAGAGAATCGGATAGGCCCCGTCGCAACATCGCAAGTGTAAATACCCCGCGCCGCTTGATCCCGCACCGCAGCAGGACACTCGCGTGCGGGACAGACGGCCGCGCGTGGCGGTCGGGAGCGGGAGTGCGGGGGGGGCGGGAGCGGAGCAAACTCTGGGCGGAGCGGGGGAGGGAGTGGGGTGCCGGAGCAAGCGCAAGAGTGGCGGAGAATTGATGGTTGCGGCGGCACAGTTCCGTGGATCGGGCGGGGGACAAGTAGAGCGACCGGCGGCGGGGCGTTACTGAGTTGATTGATTGTTAGTGAGTCTGGCCGCGTCCAACTAAACAAGGCCATTACTCCCGTAAGTTGTAGTGCATGTGTTTGCTCCGGGTTGGCGGACTTCCCCAGCTGTCAAGGATCTTGGCTAGCAAGATCGGCGCCGACCTACGCAGTGGACGGAGTGGGAAGTGGTTGGGCGGTAGCGGGAAGATGGGCGCGGCAACCAGAGCGGGAAACGGGGGCGTGGGCATAGGGACAAGAGCGGTGATTGGGATGGGGTTGTAGATCGGCTGGGATGGCACCGGGGCGGGGCGCCAGAGGAAAACGCAGCGTGGGTCGGCCGGAGTAAACATGGGCGGCAGGGCAGGACCCGGGTCGGAGAGGGGACAAGGAGCAACGGGAGACTGTAGATTGGGGCCGCGTAGGCGTGGGCGGAGTCGTGGCTGGGGACGGGCTGGGGCAGCGCTCGCAAACAGCCAGCGCCCGGCCCAGTTGCAGACGACTTGCCGTGCGCCGTGTGTGTGGTCCGAGACGCGGACACGCGCAAAGACGCGCGTGCTCTGTGCGTCCCGGCAGGCGCCCCGCGCCGCGGGCCGCCCCGATCGCCCGCCGGGGCAGTCAGGCTGCAACACTCCCGCCGCGGGGCCAGTCTGTCCAACGGGCGGGCCACTCCCGCGACCCCAAGCGACGCTGGCGTACGGGAAGCTCGTAGTGCACAGTGGGACGAAATACAGTTCGGAATTTTCTTTCGGGTTCAATTCTAACAAATGCTTGCTGATTTTTGTTTTAAAGAATAAACATTTTTTTGGACACCATGCAAAACTTTATTTCATAAGGTTTGGATGTTTCATTCTAGAGAGGGTTGCACCTCTCGATATCGAAGCTGCGGTCGTGATTGAAGGAAGGACTGGCAATTTATACAAATGTACGGGAGTCCTTAAATTAAGGCATACTTTTCCATTAATAAGAGCATACAGTTGGCGTAGGGAGGAATGGGTTAGGTTTAGACGCAAACGGATATGGGCTTTCCAGATTAGACGGGTTACCAGTAGGACTCCAAGGTAGGGAATAGATGTGCTATGCTCAGCCTATTTGTGGGGAATGACAAATAGTAAAACACGAATGCAACTTATGTATGGCTGTAGAAAAACACTGGGGTTTCCGCGAAAATATTAGCACGGCGACGGTTTCGAATTGTTTTCGACACTAGCTTGTCAGCTAGGTGAATTGAGTTCCAGCCTGTAGAAGAACTCTATCAGCCGGTTGAATCGGTAGTCTGATCGGTAGTTTTCCGTGCTTTCTCCGATCAACACCAGGCGAAGGACGGAGCAGTACCCTAACAAAACGGGCCACGAACCGGGTGAGATATTTCCTTCTTCTTCTGCCTTGTCCTATCCTTGCCCCTTACTTACACTAACATTAACATGCTCTGCACTACCACACATGCCGGGAGGCCGGTCGAAAGCTGAGAGCTTGTCCCGGCTGGGGCTGTGCCCCGCAGGTGGTTGGGGAAAACGCCACTTGCGGACTGTAGGTCAGCATCGGATCTCACCATCCAGTCGGGAAGACCACTGCCACCTCCTGAGAAAAAGGCATGCACTACACTTACGGGACTAATGACCCTAGTAGTTGACGCGTCGGGAATCACTAACAATCAATCAATTAACAGACTTGTTTCCTGAATATCCGATAAGCGTTGAAAGATCAAATTCTCACTTGGTATGCAAGTATAAAAGGGAGCCAATCGCGCATCAACTTTCCACATAACGATCTCTCTGAATATATAAATTGTGGGCAATAACGTTGCTCTATGTAACAAATTTAAAAAAATATGTATTTTACCCATCGTTTATTGTTATGACACGTAAATTGATTTTCATTACTTACTCTTGTTACTCATAGCAATCGAGTAGTAACCTGATTGTGTTTGCCAATTACGTTTGGACCTCCTCCAGACCAAATTTCGGAGCAAGTAAGGTGCTAATCGGCTCGTGTCGGTCTATTGGTAGCGAAATGTCCATTTTCAAATCCTTTTACACATTTGAAGAGAATTTGAAACGGAACTCGGGGTTTTAAGCATCTAGAAAGAGCTTTGAAGTGGGAAAAGCACATTCAATAGCTCGTTTCATTCATCTTGAGTTGAGAATCGTCGGGCATTATTTCATACAGTAATATTTTGGACGAAATCCTGATTAATTTTTTGCGTGGATTTTAAGGCAATACAGCGATATAGTGAGAATTACTATAATCCCTTTCCGGCAAAATATCAAACGTTATGGCTTGATTCAATAAATTGAAGATATGTTTACCTAATTCTGTAATGGAAAATAAACTTCGAAAATCTTATATTTCAATCGATACTTTTCCACAGAAGCCGAGAGCCGGAGAGCCGCATGCCGGAGGATGAACTCCATTTTATTTAAAATTTATTTTTATTATGGGTTTGCATAGCAAAAATTGAAAAGAATATAACAGGAAATTAACATGAAATATTCGTCGCAGGGGTCGCGCAAAGGTAGTTGCTTAACGACTTTTCATTAGGTTTGTAAATCCGACGGCAGTCGTCCTTTTGAGTTCGGATTTCGAGGGGTAGTTACGAAAAAGGTCATCGGTAACGACCACAACGGGCAAGCAGTCGATGGCGTAATGATCTGTGATCGATCACTTTTTAAAGGTGTTTGTTTTTGACTCTGCACAAGATTTGAAGGACGAGTCAGCGACGCGATGGGGCGTTTTCCAGAGTCGTGAGCAAATACATTATGCTAGTGTCATGAGATACCTTTCCAATATGTACCTTCGAATACTACACCATGTAACTCGGTATTTATTATCGATTGGAAATATTTCTGGTCCAACTCTATTAACTCCCTCTTAACACGTTAGACGTAAGAGAGAGAAAAAATGAAGGAGAAAAATTATATATAACATAAACAACACTACTTCACGACAATAGATAAAGAATTTATTCACAATCACTCCCTTTCATTAATTAACCCTTGCAATTACCCAGAGAAGTAACTATATTAAGCTATCTAATAATTAACTCAGTTATTTATTAGAGCTTGTTCCAGAATTAGTTTTATTCCTGTAGTTGAAAATACAGGAGCTTCTTAGTTTTTTCTTAGAAATCTATAGGAAATATCACGAGTTATTTTAGCATGCTTTGAAAATACAGTATGAATTTCTCGTTTCAAAATTCAGTCTTCTTAATACATGTTAAGTTCGTTATTCAGAGTAACGCACAGGCCAAATGAATGCTATGATATCTATGATATCTTATATTGCCTTGCGTATGCAATAGACGTCTATTGTGATTTATTCGATTTCGAAGCACTTACTATTATTTATGAGAGCTTACCTGTTATTTTGGCAGATTGGTTATTATGGTGTTTATTACGACGCAATTCACCGTATCAAAATTAGCATATAATAAGAAACTCAAACCACGACAACCAGTTTTGGTGTGAATCAGAAATCTCTTTCACCAACTATGATCATCCAGCTTTGCGTTCAATGCTGCAGAATTTCCTTTCGTTATTCTCTCACTACGAGGTACTTGCTTAAGTGCTTAAAATTATTTTTTTCCTATTTTAATTGTATTAACAATTTATTCAAATGTAACTGACAAAATATACAAACTCTTCTTACTGAATTATATATCGTAGTCACATTGTATCAACTAGAACTATGATATTCTATAATTTTTTTTCAAGAATATTACAAACGTTTCTTCTGCAGTTTCTCAAGTTTGAGACTATAAAATGAATAGAATTATGAATGGAATATTATGTATTTACAATATATATTAAATTATCAAATGAACTTGAAAAACTGCCCTGATACGTTGTAATATCTTCAAAATTACTCTCCATTCCGTGAATTCAATGGTGTTTTACTTTTAAAAACAGGGCCAAGAAGCCTTTTAACTTATTATTTCGTTATCTCGACTCAGATTCATTTTAAAATAAAGTTCCTGTAATATAATAATATTACAGGAACGTTATTTTAAAATGAATTTGAGTAATTTGAGTAATTCATTCGCAAATATTTTTCTACTACAGTTATTGAGTAACTTTTAGTTAACTACTTCAGTTATAAAAATTTAAATTTTCATGATATTTATTGAATTGAAAATGATCTATGATCTCAAGGGATAATGTATACTTGGAACTCAGTTTCTTAATTCATTACTTACAAGTGGGCTCATATTGTTGGTCAAAATGAACGACTATTTAACTCCTCAGGACAACGATTTGACACTTCGCCTGGCTTCAATTTTTTATTTCGTGTTAAATATGAAGAACTACTTCAAAGATGAAATATTTCTCGAAATGTTCTGATGCACTTTGGTCCAACAAATATGTCTAATTATAATCATCGTTCCCTAAAGACTATTCCTTGTCACTGCAATCATGCTTTCTTGCTTATTAACAATCGTTTGAAGTCATTATACGAAGCACAGCTGATTTCTTTCATTAGAATCCTGGTGTAACGCAAGATTGAAGATAAACGTGCCATTTTATAAATATGCATATAGTTTAAGTATTCTCCAAATTATCGAAAAAGTAGTTAGTAATACATAAACCATGAACGTTTCTGTCCAGATTCCCCAAATATAGATTCCGTCCCCTAACTCCTATTCTATCTTTACATCATAAGACTCTTTATCTCACACATTTCACAAATCACCAGCTAAAACTCAAAAGTGTGGAGATATCTCCTGTGGAGATATCCTCCTTCTTATTTTTATTTTGTATTATTGTGTAAATCAGTATTGCTTACCCATAGTTTAGGGGGGACCAATGCGAAATTGCAGTGTCAAATTTATTTGGTCCCATTGTTTATGATTTTACAGGCAGAGATTTGAAATTTTCTAAGTAAGTTAATAATATTTTTGGGAAATATATTTATATATTTAAACAAATTAACAACAAATATTTATCAAACATTTATATTGAATTCAATTTTTTCCATTAAAAAGACCATATTTTGAAAATATTTTTAATCTTCCACCTTTTTCCTTTCATCTCCTGAGTAATGTTTCTCAGTCTTCCTTCTGGATGTGTCCAATGCATTCTAATTACTATATGTTTCCATCAGAACCATAAGGAAGACTTTCCATTACAGATCTATATGCATTGGAATCATCATCCCCTATGTATTTTGTATATCTCACTCCAGTTGTCAGTTGATTACAAACAACACCACAACTTTTACCATTATCATATAGTTTCAAACACCAATGTTCTTCACAGGAACTGCATGCACAAAAACTTCTAGACAAAATGATCACGTCTATCAATCTAAACCCAGAATCATTCTCAGAGAACGTATTGGAGAGTTTTAGTCTTTCTCCAATTTTCTTCTTTGAAGAGGATGGTGTCTGAGAAGATATAACCTCTTCAGGACCAATTAATTTCTTCATCCTCATTATTTTCTCGATGCGAGATTTCTTAATCTTATTAAATTTCTTTCTTTTAGTCATCTTGACTACAACTAAATTACTCTACAGAAGTATTTACAAATCAAGGACTAAAAGAACGACGTATAATTTAGAAACAAGGAACGTATAGAAACGCAAAGCCTTCTAAATTCTCATTACGCTATCTGAGAACATGCCTGTCAAAACAAATTGAAAAAGATATATAAGCACGGAAATTTAAAATAAAATAATAAACACTTTGTTCGGTACGGAAGAATTGATGTTTGTTTTCTCGAATATTTCTCATGTTTAGACTAATAATAATAAGGTAGGAAATTATTCACATTGTGATGACAGATCACTCAAACTTGAAACTCTCCGTAAGCAGGTTTACATTTTCTACGCATTGTGTTGCCTGAAAACAAATTTAGGAAGTAGACAATAAGATTTAACTCATCTAAATCAGTTTAATGTTTTTGTACATATGTTGCAGGAATTACGTTCCAATCTATAGAGCCTTGCCCGAATGTACATTGCTAGGAGCGGGCCTTTCTGTCGCTCAGTCAGAAGCAACACCCTCAACCAATCTTGTTAAAAGACCTGTAACTCTGCGAATAGAATATGATGGGCCGCAGAAGAATATTGACAGGCTTTGTACTTGTGAAACAGTGATAAGGTTACCTCACATGACCCTCATCGACCGAAGACTCGTATCGACTAAATCGTTTTTTTAAGCAAGAAAGAAGCGAATGCCATTAGAATATTGGGAGCATGTTGTGCTAAGAGCAGATTCGCGACCATTTGGCTACGTATACAACAAATTAATTTGGACCTGAATTATTGTGAGATTGTGTATACGCCTCAGAATATAGTGCCTGGGCCCATAACCAAATCCGGGCACGTGTATAGAGATGATGAGTTAGAAGACTGTGTCTTTCTAAATATTACCCGCATTTCTAGCATAATGGTAAATTGATATTGAATATTTCTTTGAATTTATTGCATTACATTGAAATTCACAGTGTTTTGTTAAAAAGTCTCCAAAAAAAGTTCCAAAAAGTTGTTAAAGTTTAGAACACAAATAAATAAAAATATTTCGTGAATTAATTTCATTGCAAACTGGCGTTTATATTTGTTTTAAGCATCAATCTCATGTTTAGATTCAATGTGTATTAATGGTTCAGTAAACTTCGTGTGCTCATTTAACCTTGTTTATTATCACAATGTGTCGATTCCTCGAATTAGAACCGGTGGTTTACACAAAGTATACTGTAAGGTCGAAATAATCAAACTAGTAGTCGTATCGCGTTAGGAGACGAAACGGGTCAATTTCACAAACTCATCCCCTCCCGCCACACAAACTGCATCTTAGAAAGTGCTGCTCTTTATCGAGATCGTACGAAAAATTGTTGTCTGGTTTGCATTATGAAGATTTTATGAACTCTTAACGTGTATGTCATATACTTGTCGAAAATTGTATTGCTAAAGGTAAGTTATGGAAACAGACACGTTGCACTGATATGACATAATTTCTAAAATAATTGTTTTAGTAGTCCAATGAATAATTGTGCATGATTTAATCTTATTTGATTGAAAATTGGTCTTCCTGAAAGGGAAATTTATATTAATGAACAATACTACGAACCCTATGCAACAAAAATGTACCATATGGGGCGAATAGGGCCACTAGACTTAACATGCCTGCACATTTTATGTTCTTTTTATTTTATACTACCGATGGGAAAATATAAAGGAAAAACAATGCTCTTTAAATGAGTTAAGAAGACACATAGAAAGCCATTAAAGCCTGCCGTGAGGGGAGATATCGGGGCCGTACTGCCGACTTATGTGAAATACCGCCTTCCGGCTTTCAAAAGCCGTAAGGTTACCTTACTAAAAGGGCGCTCAAACTGGTTTCAACCATGTCCAGTAGAAACAGTCACTTTCGAGAATTTTCGGAGTATCTCTTTGAAGATTCCCAATGGATTCCACCCATTTAAGAACGATTGCTTAAGAATTTGCTGAACGTAATTGAGTAAAACTCACTTTTTCAGCAATGAATAAATGGCAGGCAATCAATAGTAAAATGAATTCATCTTGTGAAGGATCAACTACATGATCATTTATTGCCCACTCTTGGCAACTGGATTCAGAGCCATGCGGAAGGCAAGAGTGAGGTATCACGAGATACGTACTGGTGCACTAGGAAAGATTAAAAATTTGTATGCGTGAAATCAGTTGTCCATGTGAACATTATACTGACCCTATTCGCCCGAAACCGTGTCCCGATACAGGAGAAGGGTGAAGCGGGTGATGCAGTGTTATTTTTCAACATTTCCAACACTGTGGGTGAGATTGAGCTACATTTGTTCATTATATATATATATATATATATATATATATATATATATATATATTTGTGGCGTTATGGATTGCGCGCCCCTTAACACACTGGTCTCATGTTGTGACACTACAGAGGCAGCGAGGATAACAGACGCGTAAGGCGATGTACTTAAACGCGCGAC
>BOPP01000086.1:3258337-3300144 GCA_017312745.1 Gryllus bimaculatus | reverse complement strand
GAGCGTGGGAGGGGGAATTAGCGTGTCATGGGAGGGGGGGCAGTGAGATCGTGTCGAGGGGAAGGTGTGCTTCGAGTTGGAAGTGTTCTTTGGTGGTAAGTGTCCAACCGTTGCGTGGCGAGAGTGCGAGGTAACGTGAGGAAGCGTGACTGAAATCACGTGTGGTGGGAATGGCGGAGCGGAAGCGTGACGGGAGCGTGACGAGTGCGTCAAAGGGTGCGTGGTAGGATCGTATTAGGAGCGTGGCCGAACCGTTGGCTGGAAGGTGTTGGCGCGCTGCTGGAGTGCATCGTGGGCGTGCGGGAGGCGTGGCGAGACCGAACACGGCTGGCGGGTGCTGTGGGAGGTGAGGCGCGAAGTGCAGCACAGATCGGTGCGAAAGCGCGTAGAGTGGGTGGCGCGGTGGCACGCCGGGTGACGAAAGGCCCGGGGCGGGGGGCGGGGCGCGGGAGCGATGCCGGAGCAGTGGGGGCCCGCCGCGGGCGAGCGGGGCGAGGCGCCGAGGGCAATCTGCAGTGTGGCGTGTGCGATGTGCTGCGCTTTGAGCCCTCGTTGCCTGGAGCCAACCCCGCCTAAAGGCCTCCAAATCCCGGTCAATCGGAGTAGAAACCAAGGGGAAAGAATGGATTCCTGGTATAAATACTCGAGGATCTACTGCTTCATTATATTACCGTATCATCAACCTTATTAACATCATACGTGTCATTTATTAACATACCGGGAATATAAGCAATAGGGGTCTCGTAATAAATGTTCCAATGTTTTTTCATCTAAATACTCTCTTCTAGTGTTATTCAAAATATTCTCTAACACTTTAAAAACAATAATGTAAAAGGATGTATTTTAATTTGAGTAGTATATTACATTTTTAATATTCTCGGAGAAAGAATTATGCTGAATAGCCCTCGAATTGTATTGCACGATCGTCGTGGTTCTCGTCCAGTTTTCCGATAATCCCAAGAGCAAATGCAGAGATATCCCTTGGTCTGCTTCTGGACAGCAAGTTCCGAAACATCGTACGTAATCACATTAATTTTTCACGTATTTAATATTATTATTGTTTTTAATTTAAAATTATAACCGTGGGACTTGCAGCGCGAGTGGTTAGCTGACTAACCTCTAAACTTCCAATGCGCGGAGTCGATCCCGTCTGAGAAGCGTAGATTTTCGAACAACTGAAAATCTTACTGTGGTCATGTCATGCTTGTGGCATATAAAAAAGCATGGCAGTGCTAGGCAAAACTAAATCCCTCCGGCAATTTTACGTACGAATGAAAGCTTGCGGTCTGCCAACAAGACAGTTCGCTTAAAGTTAACTGAGACCGACATCTGACACAGAAGTGATACCCAGGCCCATCTGTGGGACGCCAACGAGGCGGGCCTCAACGGAAAAGGTCGCCTAGACTCACGTCCGGAGTGTGCTTCAAAGGAAATCTGGATTGAAAATACGTGTGCAGAACTACGGCCAGTAGCCATGTCCCGCAATATAACCCGTACTCTCAATAAATATAAATATGACTGTGGCTGCAACGGACAGAGCGCTTTGCTCTGGTTGTGGGATCGAATCTCTCGAAGTGGTTGCTTCCACCTGAGCATTGTAGTTCCCAGACACGGCAAATCAGATTGGCTTCTTTATATTCATTCAATATTATCATCAAAACAGTCAGACGCTAGAAGTCTCCCCAGACAGCCACTTAACCCGACCTAGTTCTCTAGCTAGTGTCGAAAATCCCGCCATTACCATCTATGCCAGTGCTACTCTGTTATTGCAGTACTCGTGGATATTTTTGTTAAACTATTGAATTTATTGCAGTGTTATAAGGGAGTATTTTATTGGTTGTTCTCATGAAATGAGAGGGATACTTTTTGAAAAACCATTTTTGGTGGTTTTGTTCAGCACTATGTTTGCTGCTGCATGCATTACATTGCCAAGTGTCACTACCGCACTACCACTGATTGTTCCATCTAATTTATATGTAATGATTTCATTTAATTCATGCGTTAGAAAAATGCGAAGTTTTGATCATGCTTGTAATCATATCTTGATACATATTAATGTAACACTAAAGATAGTAGCAATGTTGCTAAAAATATTTTGAATTTTTACATCCACAATTATAATGCAGGTCGTTTAATTATAGTCATTGCGATATAGCTTCATTGAAGAACATATGTTTAACCAATCACAGAAAAGTTTACAAACCAAGCATTGAGAGGTAATTAATCATTGGTCGTGCTTCTAGTAAATACTTTGTTTATTGACTGGACCCGCGGGCAGGTGACGATGAACCGTATCGACTGAGCAAAATAACAAAATGTTAAACGAGTTTGAATGAGACCTGAAATTAACACCGCCAAAAGTCAAACAAACGGCAGAAATGATAACAAGATCCAACTTCAGATACACATGAAAAAACGTGCTGTATAAAATTGTCATTGTATATACTAATGTAATGGATTTAATATACACGTATGAGCCGAGAAAAGTGTCGCAGTGCATAGCGCTCTGGACTCGCTATTATCCGAGGGCCGGGTTCGATACCCGGGCTGGCCATCCTGAACAGGACTTCCGTGGTTTCCCTTGGTCATAAGGCAAATGCTGGGACGTCCTCGAACACTTCCCACCCTCCACCCTCCACCCTCCACTAACCCACCTAACACCTTATACCATCATTATATTCCTTTCCCCTATAATAATAATAATAACAATAATAATAATAAAATAAAATAATATATATACACTTAATAGAAGTTTACGACAGTCTCGTTCTCTTTTTTTATAAAATTCATACATTTTTATGTATTATTTTACATCAATTAAATGATTCACTTTTATAATATATTACACTGACACTAAGAAGATTGGACATGTGTAACGGGAAGCGCTCGTCGTGATTTGCCGCAGCGCCCATTTTTAAGGCTGGAGGGGCGAACAGAAGACAGGGGTGTGGGATGGGAAAGAACCGAGCGGCTGGCGAGCGAGAGACCTGCTGGAGGAAGAGTTGTTCCACTCATTAATTCTACTTGATGGCTGCTTGCAAGCACTTACATTGTGGCGGCGAACTCCTCACGCGCGGGGAAGGAGGGCGTAAAGTAATCCAGCAGGCACACACTGAAGTGCGGCGGAAGCAGTGAGATATGCTGATTTTTTAATGCACTTCTATATATGCCGGAAAAATGTTATGGAACGTTATACTTAAACGAAGGACACATTGGGACATTTTCTACTATTATTTACATTGTACAAACTATTTTAATGTATTTTTCAATGTTGTCAAACGGACAGTCAAATGGACTACGGGAGATTAAGAACAATGCGATGAAAGAGGAGATAAGAAGTATATAACAAGTCAAGTATTTCACCTCTTCAGCGATGCCTATCAGAAGCTCTCAAGTTTTTAATTCGCCAGTTCTCCAAGGTTAATGCCTGCCGCACGCACTGCCCTGATTTTCAACAGCCTTTCGCACTACATCTCTTTTACGCGCGCGCGCCCTAGTTCTCCGTTAAAATCGTCGCAGCGAGAAACAAGACGAGAACAGGTCTTTTAATTACCAAATGCAAACAAAAAAAGCCATTGTTTCTGTCAACGTTGCTCAGCAGCAACCGCACGAGCAGGGCAAGACTTCGGAGAGACACTGGCACACCCATCTCCGCCCCGACCCAGCAACACGAGGGGTGGGGGCCTTCACACATTGCAACCGCTGGTGACTCTCTCGGATCCCTTGCTTCCCCCGCCTCAGCCCGATCCAACTCGCGCCATCCGCCACGGCCAGCGCCGTTATCGTCCGGCCCGCTTAGCACCTGTGTGTTGCTCATGTCGTCGCGCGTGCCGTTCCGAACCGCCACGCTCGTCGACTTGCACCGTCGTCCGTCGTGCTGCCATTGTTGCGCGCCACACCCGCTACCGCCACGGCGCTCCGATCAATTGCGTTTCCACTCTTCGCGCCGGCGCCTCGCCTTCTCCGCCTGCTGCCCACGCAACCCAGATCAGTCTCGCCTTCTCCGTCCACCCTACCTCTCCCCGTCTTTTCACGCGCCCACTCCGCCTCCTCACCACACTCGTCCATTCCTCTCTTTCCACGGTCCCTCCTCCTCACCTCGTGAACCCCTGCGCACCGAGCCTCCATCCCCATCGCTTTCCCCTCCCACCCCGCCCCGCCCCGGCCTCGACTTCCCGGCCATTCGCCCCTCACGAGGTCCCCGTGCGTTTGGAAGAAGAGCCTTTCCGCGTTTTTAGATTATTATTATGATTATTGTGTGTCTCCTGCCATTGCTCGGAGGACATGAGTCTGGAGATTTTTCTAATGGCTCGGAGAAACCACTCAGCGGCTTTCGAGAGAACAGTGGAAGTATGGAATCCTCGAGCAGTAGAAGCTGCCTGAAGTACGAACATCTCTAATTATCGAGCGTAATATTTGGCTCGTACGAGGAACATATATTTCAATCCAATCGACCTTAAAACTTCCCCTGAAGAGCCCGCCGAACACGAAAAAACTGTTGTCGGAGATATTATCAAGAAACCCCCACGAATTATTTGGTGTTGCTCAGGCTCATTCCTGAGGTTCCTTTTCGCTTTCCTCGCCAGAGAAGTTAATTATCTGAAGTCGGACTTGACTTGGACCCTTTACAAGGAATTATTACGAATTTAAAAGTTTAGGTGAGGCGATTACTGCAGTGTCCAGGCCTTCGCGGACGGCGAAGCCCACACTGGCGGGCTGTACCTCGTGGCCAGGTCCCTGTCCCGTGCCTCCCGGCGCACGCCGCTCGCCTCCCGTCGCTCGCCTCCCCGCTGCCTCCACCGCTCGCCTCGCTTCCGCCCGCTCGGCTCCCGCTCGCCTCTCCGCTCGTCTCCCGCCTCGCTCCCCGCTCGCCTCCCGCTCCTCCCCGCTCGCCTCCGCTCGCCTCCCGCTCGCCTCCGCCGCTCGCCTCCCCGCTCGCCTCCCCGCTCGCCTCCCCGCTCGCCGCCCCGCTTGCCTCCCCGCGTTTCATTTCCTGTAACACCAAGAGCCATTGATTCGCAAGTTCCCAGTCGAAGGGCTCTGCACCCGCGCCCCGCCGCCCCCTCCCCAGGCTCCGCCGACTGCGAACAGGAAACTTATTTCTTACAACTGTGGCTTCGGCTTTGTTTGCATTAAAGGACTCGCGTACCTCCGTCGCTTGTTATACTAAAATGGAAGTTTAAAATCACATCTACGCAACAATGAGAGACTCCCCAATGTATTTAAATTGGACCATCTATCAGTTTGCCGAACAACTCAGGTCACTTCAAGCTTCCTAATTCGAGATGGCAGGTTGTGCGCGAAAAAGTAAATTTACACTTGAGAAAGCGCTTGATAAAAGCATAGGATATACAAGAAGGACGATTTAAGTTCATAATTCGAATTATCTTTCTAGCGAATTGTTTCAAAACTAATATATATTTTCAGAGGAAAACTGTTTATGCTTGATATCAAGAATATTTTGAAACACACTCTTTAGATATTTCTACTGCAAATTATCAGGTATAATAATTCTCATTACATGTAAAAAAGGTATTGTAAAGTTCTAATATTCCCCTTAGTTTTAGTGAAATTTGGCGAGATTAATGTTCATAAAATGAATTCATCCTCTTTTATACGAATGTATAGTTCTACAGTTAAAAAATTACACAACTCAATATATTTGAATAAATGCTTAAATACTTCCCTTCTATCTCAACAGTATCAAATTAGAAGCGATTTATCTACACGTAACGTTAATTCTCTCTCAATATTCGCTCAAATATTTTTTTAAATACCACCCCATACTTCATATCAGTAATGGTTTGTTGATCAGAAAACACTTGCTCTCTGACGCAATCTTACAAAAAACGCCTATGCAAGGCAGGAGGTGGTACAGGTTAATAAACTGAAGTTTCGACGTCCATCTAAAAGCCGCTGTACTATACAACTTAAAATATATCTCGTACGCATGTGATGTGAAACGTAAAGGAAATCAAACTTGGCAATGAATTTTACTTTGTGAATCATTATAAAATCAGTACAAACTGTACTTCAACATATGCTCAAGCATCGAAAATATCCGCAAAATAGACTGGCGAAGATCTGTTTCTTTATCAATACTATATTATTCCCTCAGTTTATTTATGCAGCAATAGGGATGAAGTACGTGAATCAAATATCCAAGGGGTGACATCTGAATTTATTTTTATAGTGAGTAATATAATTCCGTTCCGGTCGTTCCTTGTTAGTGTGAAACTAATACAAACTCTTTTGAAAACACTATATCCTATAATACTAAGAATAATTGAACAAAATTACTCTCATAAAAATCAAATCTTTCCAGTTTTTGGAAAGTAAAGATTGTGACCAGAATATGAAGGAAACCATGTATGTAATGCATGAAAAGTACGAATGCATATAAACATATGTACTTAAAATTAGACTTTAAAAAAATCTTGTGTCATCAGTTGACACAACGCGTCTCCGAGCCCCTGGGGGCGTTAATACTTTATTGTACATGTAATAACTAACGGCTAGGGTCCACTCGCCGCAATGTCAGATGAATTCTAAAATCTGCTTCTCCATCCTAACTAAAAAATCGATTTCGAGGTTTCTGCGATATTTCTTTAAAGTGGCGTATTTAAGAAATTTTAATTCCCACTTTATCTGCAGAGCTACAGTTGTGCTAGAGCTGGAGCATTAACACTTGGTTCTTTTAGTTTCCGAGGAAGCATGAAAAATGAAAGTCCAACGGGAAGAAAATAAATGAGATAAAGAAAGAGATTAAATACAATGCAATTACCCCTCGGTTCTAATTTTCAGCTGGAAGTAGTCTGAGCGTACTGCTGCGTGCATACTTTGAATATGCTTCTAGTAAGTCTGTTCGCTCAGACGAACGATAAACATTAGTGGTATTCAGCTCAGAAGCCGCAGCTACATTTGCTGTGTGTGGAAAGCAAATTCATCAATGTTATATGAGAAGATAGCCATTAGTGAGCTCATGATCGTGTAATGATTCTTGGAACATTGACACGTAGGTCGATGCCTGACATTTCCTTGTTCTTTGAATGGCCTTCAATGTACTAATAAAAAGTCGTTACACGGAATGTTATTTTTTTATTATTTTTTTATTTGAACGACAAAAAAATTAAAAAAAAAACAACGTGGTGTCTGGAGAATTACGATTTGGGTAGGTTTTCTTCAGTTCCGGTGTCCCCAACCTCTGCTCTCTTATACTATTAAGTTGAATTATGAATAAAGTGATTTGTAAATAGGACCAGAAGGTTTTGCATGTTTTGGATTACGAGAAATATTCGCACTCTTCGAATAAAAACTAGTTACAGTAGCAAATGAGTTTCAGATTTGCGATCTTATCTGTTTTCATGTTCTTCATAAAGAAACTGACTCACTACCGCGAGATAATGGAGAGAAATAATTAAAAAAGCACTGCTGATTAAATAACTAAATTTCCGCTAAGACCTTGTAGAGGTCACGCAGACGTGCGTAGATAGTGAAGCTACAAACGCGGTTCAGAAATACACCAAAGACTCATTTCAGTATTAGCTCCTTAGATCTAGAGAAACGAGATCTAGGGACGAGACAATCGAAATGAGAGTTTGCCTCAACTAAATCGAAACTGTAGTAAAACATATTCCATAAATTCGAAGCCCGGTCGAATTTATTAAATATGTCCGTATGTATGGAATATGTACGGTGTGCACGGCCCTATCTGACTATTAAAGCTGAACACACTTAATTTGAACGCCACTTTTTTATTAAAAATCATTTTCCATACCTGAAAAATTCTCAGTTTCAGTAAAACAAGAGCTTTTCAATACACATACACAATTGCTTTTAGGTCACTTTATCTACGATGCATCGACACTCAATTAATGAAGGGAAACTGGGAAAAAAAACTGATCGATATAGGTGTTCAATGACGCAGATCTTTGAAGTAATGAAGTAGATTACTTCCTACTTGCATATTTAGAGTTTAGAATATTCAGTAAGAATGCTAACTAATGAAATCGTATATCGCATTACAATGAAGAGTATTTTCGTTTTTAATACTCGGTATAGTTTTTAGTTGTATTGAAACACTTATGTAGAGCCCAGAACGAATAATCAATACCCTATAACTGTCTTTTGACTCAAGAAAGAAAGGAGGGATGTATTTTCAACGAGAACTTTGGAGAATTTCGTCCTTGAACCTCTCACTTTATTAGAAGGAGTTGATGAACAAAGAATAGAAGGATTTATTTTCTTGCGTCTGAATGGTATAAACGATCCACATAAAAATATTTCAAAACTCGAGCTGTAATTAGCACTTGGCGTTGTGTTGTAAAGGACGGAGCGACCCGCGGTGCAGCGGCGAGATAGTCCGTCGTCCGCCCCGCGGGGTTCGAATCCCGATCGATCCAAGCGGCGTAAGTGGTACACAGAGCGGGTTCGCAACAAGCTTGCTCGGGGTTCTCCCGATTGCCCGGTCTCTTACACCATCAATGCTCCATTATCTTCGTAACCATTGAATATCTTCAAAAGAGCTTACCCATCAAAGACATTCACCCAAATGTGGTCAAAATGCAGATGCTCTATCGTTGTATATAAATGTAGAATGAAGAACATCCGCACGAGTGCAGTGTTTCTCGCAATACCAAGGTATAAATTGTCTTCCGTTACCGGAGGAGGGAGTAGACTATCGCTGAAATTGTGATTTTATGGATTTATTAATATTTTGGTAAATTAAAGAAGTGACATAACTAAGAATAAACATGTGTGATCATTACAACAAAATATATTCAATTTCTGGCCCTGCAAATGAAAAAAACTTCCTTCACCAATACTTGTATGTAATGACAAAACTTATTACATTATACAAAACTTTTTGTTAAAAAGCGACAAAGTATCTTCAAAACATAGTAGTGTATTTAACTGTATTATATGAACACTTATAATTTACAAATGTTTCCAAAATGTATTCTAAACATTCAGTTTTTGTGCGTATAGTTCGGCACTTTTTTAACCCATAGCCAAAACCGCTGTAAGAACTCAAATTATAACAAATAATTGTGATAAGTTGCATTACATTTGAAACAAAAAGCACATCATAAACAGAATCAGACATTTTGTGTGCCCTCTTCTGACAATGCTAAAGTTCATTTATATTTATTTATCTCACCATTGCAGCTACACGTTTTGAACGATAACCTTGTGATTTGTTCATCATCAACTTTGGAACATTTCGTTGAAGCATAGATTCCTATTCTAAGGCAAACTTATTTCAGTTATTCTTTCCATCATTAATACCAATGTAGATCAGATCTGGCCACAGTATGACATCCGTAATCGTAGCTTACCGGAATTTTCCGAGAACAGGCGCGAAGGGGCGTATGTGAATGAGAAACCAGCCCCTCGCTCGGCTCTCAGTTGTGAGTGCGAACAGGACAGAAAGAACGTGCGCGATTTGCAGCCCGTTCGCGGACCATCTCCAGCATCCATCGGCACTCGAAGGCAGGAATCCACAGAAATGTGCGATAAGCGCCATCCGTCTCTTTGCGGCGGTACTCTACCTCGAAACAGCTCTATACTGATCTTGTGATCACTATCGGGGCTTGAGCCTACAATCCAAGACCTCCTGGAGCTCGAACCTCCGGTTGCGAATGCGCAACAGACGCTAAGACACCTGGTCCTGAAAACGCACTTATTCCATTACAGCACGCGATTTCTGAATGCTCGTTCAGTATTCTCCTGGCTGCAAGCTTCCACCGCCTGTATTGCGGCGTTGCGCGTCGGGGGAAGCAGGGTCGTTCGGGGCGCAGTGGGGTAGGAGAAGGCAGCTCTACGTCGCGCTCATATGCAGAGTGGAAGGGGGTAGAGTGACTGGGGGGGAAGGGGCAATGCGAAAGCACTAGGCACGCCGAGAATCCTAGTACGGGCAGCGGGGAGGAGGGGGATGGAAAGAGAGTAGTAGCGTGTGGGGAGAATGTCAGGTAGATTGCGGGAGCGGGAGAGAGAAAGAGGAGGCATTGAACAGTCTGCGAGGAGGCGCTGTGCAAGTGATGCAGGGAGAATGCGAGGTGTATTGAGGGGTGCAAGCGGGGACGAGGTGGGGAGCAAGGCGGCGAAGAGAACGAAGAGAGGGCGCCCGCCTCCGAAAGTGCTGCCCGCACGATACGGGGCCCGATCCAGGCCGGAGGTGTATTAGTTCTTAGTACCATTAACACGGCACGATGTTGCGGCTCATAATTGGTAGGCGCAGAACAAGGAGCGGCGGGGCCGAATGGCATCCTGCGGCGCGGCCGGCGGGAAGGCGCGGCGCAGAGGGGCGGACGCGGGAGGAGTCCGGGAGGCGAGCGCGCGCTGGATTATCGCGTTAACTTCGCATTATCCGCATCAAATAGCACTCCCATCGGGGCGTGTGGGCGGCGGGGAGGGCAGGACGGCGGCGCGGCGCCGGGGCGGGGAGGCCAGGGGGCCGACACGCGACCTGGAGCGTACGTCCAGGACGAAATTCACAAATTTCAATACGGCTTCGATCCTCGCGATCGGGGCGCATCGGAGAAAAAAATACATTATACTTCGCAGTGGGAAGGAGAGGCACGGGCGCGACGCGGGGCCGAACTTGATCGAATTCAGGCGCAGGCGAGGTGCGGCGTCGCAAACCTGTGGGAGGGGGCAGAGGACGCAAAGGCGGGTGCGGGGAGAGCGCCGGCGTAAATTCAGAAGTTTCGGGACGCTTTCTGAGGCTTCATGTGATTTGACATTTTATCTAAAAACTTCAAAAAAACCTTCACTGCAACTGCAACATAAATATATCACCTCAAATACGTGTCGAGGGCGTCGCGGGTGGCTCCGGGGACCGAACGAAGGCGGGCGCGGGGGTGGGCGGGGGGGAGGGGACGATCGAAGCGAGCGGGTGAATGGGCGCACGTGTGAGCGCCCCCGTTGCTCACCGCCACGGCCTGCCCGTCCCGTGCCGCGCCCACGTCCAACGCTCCCCCGCCTTTGACCTCGCTACCACATCCGTCGCGCGCCGCCGGCCCTCCGGTATTCGTCCAGCTGCGATTCCCTGTCAATTAAATGCATGGAATTTTTACGCTTTGAATGCATTCTTAGCGGGGCCAGCTTCGTTCATCGATACGGACGCTTTCAAAACTTCCGCGCAATCGATTTCAACGCCCGAGGGAGCGGTCCGTCGCTCTAGGAGCGCGAAGCAGGGGGTGCGGACGGGAGGGAAAGGTGGCGCGGCCCGGGGGGGGCGAGAGGGAGTCCGCGTTAGGCCGCACGCGACAAATTGCGGCGGCGTCCAAACGCGGCGTCCGCGAGGGCGGAGGGCGCGAGGCGAGGGACGTTATTTAGCACCGGCAGCAGGAACCGCCCCGCCCACCAGCCGAAGGGCGAGGCGTTATAATGAACACGCAATAGGTACGCATGTTCTGTGTAAGTCGTATGTACGAGGGTAGTCAATAACTAGCAGCAATCAATTTTTATAAATTATTACAGCATGACTACACTTTTTTTAATATCATTTTCAACCTAGTAACTCAGCTTTTCAATGCAGTTGGTGCACCGTTGCACAATCTTTCCAATAATCCTGAAAAAAGATGGGTTTTGGTTGTGCAGCAAGCCACGTTCATTGTGCATCGCTTCCTTCACCTGCAACTTGCAGCTGAATCGACGGCCTCTTAAAGCGTTTTTAAGTGCACCGAACTGATTGCAATCCGACGGGGAAAGATGGAGACTGTCCCTTGACTTTTACAATTACGATCTTCTTATAACAAACAATAATAGAAATAATACATGTAATATCTTGGAATAAGTACCTATTAATACGCCAAGTATAGCTATAACTCTTTTGTTTCGATTGTCCTGAATGGACGCCATCTGTTCAAGAGTAGTTTTACTGTTCCTCTATTTGGCTGCGTTAGGTCGATATTACAACACTTCTGTACTAAAACAATAAAAGAAATATGAGTTCGGGATACTTGCAAGGAGACAGACATCCAGTAATGTTCCACGCCAGGATTTTTGGTCCAGTGTTCTTCTGAGGTCCACGCTCAGCTTGGTACACCTTTCAAGCAGGCGCGTGGGAGTACCCTGCTGCGCCTGGGAGTGATTCTCGCTTCTTCCGCCGGTCAGTCTGAGTTAATAATTTCCGAACTGCCCGGTAGGTGGAACGTGACGATTCAGAATTATACTCGCAAATTTGAGTTTTCTAAACTAACATACTAGCCCTCATATCACTGGGGATGATATTGATGGTAAATCTTAGATGATATGAGAATAATTGGAACTGTTTACTTTTTTCACAGTTTCCATAACGCAAGTACTACAACTCGCTCACATTACACTGAATTTAACGATATAGTTTATTAGAAGATACAGACTGACAACAAAGTGTTTGCAGTTCTATTAGCTAGAGAAGGGCACAAGCTGCGCTACCCTATGAGATGGCATTGGTTATGCAAAAATTAGTATAGCGTAGTGCTGCCAATACGTAGCGAACGCCGCTTAAACATTATTGCAACAATTGTGACTGATTGTGGCATCCTCAGTATCTAAGGCAGCGACCGACTGAGATGGCTTAGAGCATCCGTTTTTTCCGCCGCAACGTCTCTAACGTTGAACTTACTATAGAATTGCACATCGTCCCTGATAGCCTGGAATTGATGTTTGTTTATTTTTTAATTTATTTACGTTAAAAAATGTGTGTGGCGTGCTCTGAGGAGTCGTTAATTTGAAGTAACGTTTATGCCCAGAAGCAAAACAAGGGGCCATCTCAGCATTTGCTCAAAGATCAGGGAAACTGGACGAAATCCTGATCGAGATAGGGGCCATTGACCCAGAAGCTTAAGTACAATACTTGTTATAGGTTCTTTAGAATATACAATTCAAGTGGTAAATAATACATTAAATGTCATTGTTAAGATTAATATTTCTTTCCTTTTGGATGCTCGGTGTAGTCTCTAAATGTATTGATACAGTTGGCTGATCTGGAAGCGAAGCATCGCTGGAAACCGGTTCTGTGTGTAAATTATGAGAGTAAATCAAGAAAGCGATTCAAAATGTTGGCCCGTTGCAACACTTCCTCTTTATATTACGCACACACAACAAAGAGAAAAATTTCGCTGTGAACAGTTTTTTTCGTAATTATCTTCGTTCCCCAATCAGAAGACTCTGACAGCCAAGCAAAGCTTCTCAAGTCCGCATTGCGGAAAGCGCTACCCACGCGAATATTCAACCCTGAATTTCACGCAGCTTACGGGCTTCATTTTATAACAGGAACCAAGAGGGAGGAGTTCGCTCATCGACTATTAGATCGCAGTAAATATGACCAATGAGGAAGTCATCCCCTTAATCCTTGCCAGCCTCTGTTCATTCAATTATAAATATTGCCTCTGCCGGGAAAGTGCTTCTACGAATTGTTCGCTTTTTATAAAAAAGAACAAATGAAGGGCGCATGGTTCCCAGCAATTCCGATGTCCGTAAATACAATACACGGCGGAGTACTTACAACCATCAAATTACAATTACAACAGAATTACACATGAATGTTGCACAAAATTTAAACTTAATTCTTTACTTAATATTACGCATTACTATTAATAACTCTTGAATTTCATACATTTAGGACTAACAGTCTCTATAAAGTTCGTGTAGGATTAAAGAACGGCAATAGCTTACGTGACTGATTTCTCGTAGTTTATTTTTTAGAATAATTGGAATCTTTGTCAACAGAGTTTGAATATTGTTCCTTAAAAATAATTTTGAAATAAGGTCACACTTTTAAGATACAATAAGGTACAATTTTTCAAAAATTTGAGAACTTTTCGCTTAATATTGCGTAAAAATATGAGGCAAAAAGTACGCGTTTAGCGCTACTATTTTCCTAGAGAAACACATGCGTACGTAGAGATATGAACATTTTCCTTGACAGTAAAGCCCTCGATATTGAAGAATTGCTCCAACGTGATGAAGATATGTGTGTTTTAGATTCATTGTTAAAATTAGTGAACCGGCACGTGAAAGTCACATGACGTCTTATTTGGGACAAATATTTGTTGTAAGTGATGGTGAAACGCGAAAACCTAGGATGTTTTTTTAGTTTGGATCATTGTTAAAATTTCTTTTGAAACTTTTCTAACTTTTTAGTCATGTCTCCATTTGTAGAAACATTCCTACTCTTTTTCACAGAAATGCCTCAGTTTTTCAGGCAATAATTTTGAAACAGCATATTCTGCTTCTTTAATTATATTATCAGAAATTTGTAGATTTTCATCTGAGTCTAAATGATATGTATAGATGGACGGATGAAAAAATTCCTACATTCTTCCATGCAGAATATCAAACAACTAGTTGAAATCAGTGCCACCTAAAGGTGACTCCCAGAAGGCTGCCTGCCGCCTACTATAGCGGTACGTGCTTCGTGGAATAGGCATGCACGCGAAGAAAAATGTTGAAAAATAAAGTTTTGTTTATGATACGGGGGTTACTCTGAGCTTTATTTACTCGGAAGAATCATGACCCGCGCGCTGCCGCCCTAATGACACAATCTTCTCCCTCGTGAATAAAGCTCTACTTAAATTCCTTTTATAAAAATAACGATTATTGATTACTACGTCCCTTTCTTCGTGATCTTCAACCTCATCAAGTAAAAATCAAGAAACGTAGTGATCAATAAATGGAATTACAGCATTGAATTTCCTGAAGTCATTTCACTAAACGCCCAAGTCATTTCCAAGTATGTTTTTAAAATAAAAATAGCAATGCATGTATTAATTGAATTGGTGGGACTAATTTTAATTATTAATATTCTTCCCTTTAAAGTCTAAATAGTCACAAATACATTTTAGATACCGTTTCCCCTTCGAAGCAGTAAGAACGCTACTCTCGAGCACCTCTTCGTAGAATGTTTTAGTGAGTTTGACTCGTAATCGACAATGTTATTCTGTGACACATTATAACTCACACAGATCACGCGAAGAGCTTACCGAGGCGTAATCGTTTAATCCTACCAAAAGGCAACCGAAGGAATCAGAATTATGCAGATATTGCACAAAAGACTAATGAAACGTTGAGTAACTGACAGAAATGTCAGTACCAATACGTGGATTACGGATCATATTAAAACACTGTTATTTATTATTTATATGAAATGATCGATCATTTTTGCTTAATTTTGCTTTTCATTCGCAGAATAATATATTCGATTCCAGTTCATAACTGTCCACTGTAATGACGATAGTCCCCATCGCGTGGATGCGTTTCTGTACTTCAATTAAATTTATGCGCGCAGTTTCATACATTTAATGAATTAGTGGTACACACGTTAGCATGTGAGCGCCAGCATGCGAGGGAGGGGGAGGGCGGCAACGAAAATAGGCCCCGCAGTGGCCCGAGGGGTCGCCGTCGGCGCTCGGCCCAGCCCCGCCCCCGCAAATGTCGCTCCCGACCACCTGACACGCAATACGTAACTTACGATGATTGCGGTAAACTTATTAATAGCGTCGATCGAGGATGTTTTTCGCACGAAGAAACAGATGTGCTGTTTGACAATATACACGTTTTATTATCGCTTAACATACGGGTTCATTTTGTTTAAAACTTCAAATGTAAAAAAAGTTTTCTGGAATGTTGATGTTATGTAATACATCAATAAATTTCTAAAGGCCCCGACGTTGGTGCTGACAGAGAGAAGACGAGCTCATTTCTTCGTAACTAGTGAACCTCTTATGACCCATTATCGACATATACATCGACATATGTTGGCGTAAATGTGTCCATATCGTCATTTTTATTTTTTCACCAGAAAAATTCCTGCAAAAGTTATTAAAATATGATAGAATGAAAATTGAAATGTTAATGTAATTGACTCAGTGGTTTCAGAGCTCAAAAAAAACTGCTGTGCGAAAACTCTTAGCGAATCTGAGGTGTCTTGAAATAAAAGACTTATTTGGCATGACATGACTTATTCGGGTCATAGTTATCACAGATAGTTGTAATAACTGACGGTGCAACGCAAAGACATGGATGTTCTCTTAGAAATATAAAAGTATTCAAAGCACTAAAAATGTTCTTTAAATAGTAATTTTATATTTGCTGAAATAATTTTGAAACAAACTATAACTTTTCTTTGTTTAAATAATTTGATTTGTTTAAAAATTCCTTTCATATGGAATTTACTTTTACTTTCACGTTGTTGTATACGAACGTCAATAATTGTTAAAGTATTTCATAAGAGAAAGTCCAGAAGCCTGTAACAACATCTGATCACATGAAAAGAGGAACCTAACTCAAGAGACAATATTTTGGTTTCTTAAGTACTTATACGTCGATAATATCACGTATATCTCGAGAAATAAAATGTAGAGGGTAAATTGTAACAAATTAATTATCTGGGAAATACTAATAATCTTAATAGTTTATTTTGATGAATAGTTAAATAATTGTATGAAAGTCCTACGTCAATAATTCTGAATGAGGTTTGAACTGCGCAATATCAACAAGATAGACCTACCACGCACGTTACCTCACAGATGAGTTTTGAAACGAATCATTCTGCGGCACACACACCGTATTGACTGGACCAACCGCAGATTGTGCAAATTTGAAAGTTCGTATTGATGAAAGCTACTAAACGCGAGTGGCGGTGTTATGCCTTTCGTTTAATGCTTCAGTCGATGGACTACAACCCAAAAAAAAGTATCGACAGATTTTTCCCAAGGTCTCAAGCATACCGAATGCAACATAATGTATCTCCAATAATGCAAACACTATAATCGCAGTATGTCAACAAATAGTTTCACGGACAGCCAATAAAAATCTTTGCAGAAAACACAAAAGAGGATATTTCCTTATCTATTCATATAACCTCTCTATAGGGATAACTACCCAAGACATCATGATCACGGATTCTATTTGTACGAACAAGTGCATCATCTACATTTCACCTTAGTAACATTAACAGGAAAGTTGGAGAAAGACTGACATCTACTGATAGTGTTCATGATATTACTGAAATGATAATAAGAGTAGCAGATTCAATATGAGAAAAAAACACGAACAAAATTTGTCGAGAAGATGCATATAGTACATACGGGTTTACGAATATTGAAAGCAGGGGAGAAGCCAATGGCACGCGGGCTGCCCGATCCTAGCGGTGCAATCCCGAAGATGCATGGGCGGCTGACAGAGGCGCGAGCCTTCGGAAGGTGGGGCGGCGGCGGCGAAAGCGCGTGGGTGTCCGAGCGCGCAGGAAGGCCGTGCAAACAGCAGTAAATACCGACGGTTTGCGGGGGCGCGGGGGAGGCGGGCGGCCGGGACGGACGCGCGGGTGGGCGGGCAGCCGCTCTCATCGGCTCGCGCTCTCCGGAGATCGCACATTAATTGGCGGCGACGGCAGCGGAGATAAACGCGCGGCGCGATCGCCCCGTACGCGAGAATGTCTCGCCATTGATCGCGCTGGGGCGCACTTCCCGCGCTGCGGCGCGATCGCGCGCCACGGCAAGAGACAAGGCGGGGAGCTGCGGAGGCGGTGGAAGCGGAGCGGGGGACGCGAAGCGGGACGTGGTGCGGGGACGTGGGCGGGGGACGTGGAGGGGGACGCGGAGCGGGGGGCGGAGCGGGGACGTGGTGCGGGGACGTGGATGTGGGGGACGTAGAGCGGGGGACGTGGAGCGGGGGGACATGGAGGGGGACGTGGAATGGGTTAGGTGAAGCGGAGGACGTGGAGCGGGGAAGTGTAAGCGAGGGACCGTGAAGTGAGGGACGTAGAGCGGGGGACGTGGACGGGGGACGTGGAGCGAAAAACGCGGAGCGGGGACGAGAACGGGGTCGTGGAGAGGGGGACGCGGTTGGCGGAGGACGTGCAGCGGGGGGCCGTGGAGCCGGGGGACATGGAGAGGGGGGACGCGGTGCGAGGGACGTGGGAGCAGGGGACGTGGAGGCGGGGACGGCGGAGCGGGGGCGCGGAGCGGGGACGCGAGCGGGGACGCGGAACGGGGGACGCGGAGCGGGGGACGCGGAGCGGGGACGTGGACGGGGGACGCGTTTTAGCGGGGGGCGCGTTGAGCGGGGGACGTGGTGCGGGGACGGTGGTGGCGGGGGACGTGGAGGCGGGGGACGTGGGAGCGGGGGACGTGGAGCGGGGGACATGGAGGCGGGGGACGTGGAAATGGGGGAGGTGAAGCGGGAGGAACGTGGAGCGGGGAACGTGTACGAGGGACCGTGAAGTGAGGGACGTAGAGGCGGGGGACGTGAGCGAGACGTGGGCGCGGGGGACGTGAGCGGGGAGACGTCGGAGCGAAGAACGCGGAGCGGGGACGAGAAACGGGGGTCGTGGAGGAGGGGGACGCGGGGCGGAGGACGTGCGCGGGGGCCGTTGAGCGGGGACATGGAGGAGGGGGACGCGTGCGAGGGACTGGAGCGGGGGGACGTGGAGCGGGGGAACGACGGAGCGGGGGACGCGGAAGCGGAGACGCGGAGCGGGGGACGCCGGGAGCGGGGGACGCGAGCGGGGGACGTGGAATGAGGGGAGGTGCAAACGGAGGACGTGAGTGCGGGGAACGTGTAGCGAGGTGACGTGAAGTGAGGGACGTGAGCGGGGGACGTGGAGTGAAGAACGCGGAGCGGGGGACGAGAAAGGGATCACGTGGGAGAAGGGGGACAGCGTGGCGAGGACGTGGAGCGGGGGACGTGAGCGGGGGCGTGGAGCGCGGGGGACATGAAGAGGGAGACGCGGATTGCGAGGGACGTGGAGCGGGGGAACGTGGAGGCGGGGGGACATGAGAGGGGGACGCGGTGCGAGGGAACGGTGGAGCGGGGGACGTGGAGCGGGGGGGCCTGGAGAAGGGGGACGCGGTGCGAGGGACGTGGAGGCGGGGGACGTGGAAGCGGGGGACATGGAGAGGGGACGCGGTGCGAGGACGTGGAGCGGGGGACGTGGAGCGGGGGACATAGGAGAGGGGGACGCGGCTGCGAGGGACGTGGAGCAGGGGGACGCGAGCGGGGGACATGGAGAGGGGGACGCGGTGCGAGGGACGTGAAGCGGGGGACGTGGGCGGGGGACATGGAGAGGGGGACGCCGTGCGGAGGACGGTGGAGCGGGGGAGTGAAGCGGGGACGTGGAGCGGGGGGACATGGAGAGGGAGACGCGGTGCGGAGGGACCGTCGGAGGGGGGACGTGGAGCCGGGGGGACATGGAGAGGGGGTACGCGGTGCGAGGGACGTGGAGCGGGGGACGTGGGTGCGGGGGAGCGAAGTGGAGCGAGTGCGGACGCGGAGACGAGGAACGCGTGGATGAGTGGCGCGGGGGCCCCCCCCCCCCCCGCCGGCCCCGGCGAGGAGCGGGGACGTAAGCAGCGTGAGACGCGGTGTGAGGGCCGTGTGAAGAGGACGTTTGGTGGAAAGACACGGGCGGGAAATGCGGAAGCGGGAGAACTTGTGGAACGGGATTGCCGATTGCCCCGGCGGGGAAAGCGGGTCGAGGTATCTTGGATTCGATCACGGGTGGGCGAAGTGGAAGCGAAGTGGAATTGATGAAGAGCGTTTGCGTGGGAAGAGGACCGGCATCAAGGAGGGGCGGGGAAAGGGAGTGATGAGGGAGGGGGTGGTGAGCTAAACGCGGGTCGAGCGGTCGGCGGTGGCGAGCGCGCCGGCGGGGGCGCGAGGGCGGGGGTTCGAGTGGGAGAGGAAGGGAAGCGAGGCCAAGGCGTGTGAGGCGGGTGGTCAGGGACGGGGAACGAGCGAGCAGGCATGCGGTACCGTGGGTTGAGCGTGTTCTCCTTTCATCCAGCACAGCCTCTCAAGCACCATGGCCCCTTGTTCGCAACCAGCAGAATGGAAGTGCCTTCGCTGCTTTCCATTGTGAGTTATTAAAGGACAGAACATAATGCCAGTATAGGAGGAACAGAAAATACTGAAAATTACTTCTGAGAGGGACTTAGTCTTTGTGAGGCATACAACGAACAGACATCATAATCAATGATGAAAACATGGACGGTGTAAGTGGCAATTTTATAAATTCTGAGACTCGGTTTAATTTAAGTCAACGTCATTGGTAAAGTAGCGGTGGCTTTGTTTTATCGTTTAAAGCTATGGCATACCAATTGGTCATAAAAGCAAGAAACTGCAATTTCCACTGAAATATTGTCGAAACAAACACGTTTTTCTCAGAATTTTATAAAATGTCACTTATACCAATTCTGGGTTTTCACCCATTCATATTAGGGCAGATTATGAGCATCGTGAAATATGAGTGTACAGTCGCTTTATATTAATTTTGAAAAGAAATAAACATTGTATTTGCTGCCCAGGTTTTTTGACGTGAGGGAATATATTGATGATTCACGAATTCAAGACAAACAATACAATAATTTTCGGGAGTGAAACATTTTTCATTTCTCGCTCGCTACGGTACGTAGTAAAGTGTAATCAATCGTATTGCCGTACAAAGTTGGCGATTTGCGACAGAAAACTGAAACTGTAGGGCCCTGATAAATATTTTGGTGGGTCCTTGATACTGAAAAATACTACATGGCTTTGGTACTTTGGGCAATTCAATTCGAAGCACTACGCATTTCTTGGAACGAAAATGTAATTCGCTTCCCCCGACCCGCAGGATGCTTCAGGCGGGGAGGCCGCGGGTGCGAGGCTCGAACGAAGGCGGAGACGGCGCGCGGCAGTAGGAGGAGGGGCATCGCAGCGAGTTGAGGGAAAGGGGGGGCGGGCGTGGGACGCATGGGGCCGGAGAAGGTAATGGCGCGCCGAGGCAATGGGAACGCCCGTCGCCACGCCGGGCGAGGGCTGGCGAGGGCGGGCGGGCGGGGCGGGCGGGCTGAGGGGCGGGCGGGCGCAGGGCGGGCGAGGGGGGGCCGAGGGGGGGGGCGGCGGAGGCGGGGAGGGGCGAGGGGCGGCGAGGGCGGGCGAGGGCGGGCGAGGGCGGGCGAGGGCGGGCGAGGGCGGGCGGGCGAGGGCGGCCGGGCGAGGGCGGGCGGGCGAAGGGCGGGCGGGGCGAGGGCGGGCCGGGCGAGGGCGGGCCGATGGGCGGGCCGGGGGGGGAGGGCGGGCGGGTGAGGGGGCGGTGAGGGCGGGCGGGTGAGGGCAGGCGAGGGGCGGGCGAGGGGCGGGCGAGGGGCGGGCGAGGGGCGGGCGAGGGGCGGCGAGGGGCGGGCGGCGAGGGCGGGCGGGCGAGGGCGGGCGGGCGAGGGCGGGCGGACGAGTGGCGGGCGGGCGAGGCGCGGGCGGGCGAGGGCGGGCGGGCGAGGGCGGGCAGGCGTGAGCGCCGGAAAAGGCAATGGGGCGAAGGGAGTTGGTGGGCCGGGATCCAGGGGCGACGGCAAGGACGAGAGCGAGGGCGTAGCGGTGGGCCGTTGAGGCTTCCAGCAACTCGCTCCACACGCGTGATGTAGGGCCTATCAACCCTTTGCTCACAAACGGGCAACCAAGTGGAATTTCTGGTGTTTTATGGTAAGTATTAAGTAGCAAACGCACTGTATAAATCTTAAGAATGCACCTAAACGTCATTCAAAATTACGATGGTGCCGCTAACACATTTTACGGCTTTTAATTTGTTTTCGTAGTTATTTAAGCACTTCAGTTGGGACTCTTTCACTCATACTACGAGAGATACCGCCAACTCCTTTCGTCCAGAACAATCCCGGTCCTGCAAAACAGTTTAAAGGATAGCACTGGAAGGTCACGAAATATTTTAACGTTTAAAGATGCAATTTGAATTACAAAAAAAAATATTTACTCAACAGAGGAAACGAAACAAGAAATATCAATCGAAACTTTCAAAGCTGTTTATTCCTCAAATGCCAGAAAGTAAATGGCATACCCTACCACTATACTTATGAGAACGCGCACGTTTGCCACATGTTGTGGCCCGTCTAGCTCACCAGCCCCTCCCTCAACACTCCCTCTCCCCGTCCCTCCTGATGCCTGTCCTCTTCCCACGCAACGCTCGTCCTCCAATCCACTCGCTTCCCACTTCGCCCACCCCGTGATCGAATCCAGTTGTAGCCACGTGTCATGTTTTGAGTTAATCTCTCAATGGATGGCGCCAAATATCTTGATTCTCACTGCGAGAGTCTTGTGGTGTCGCGCCTTGTTCGGTGATACAGCCTTTGCGTGTTGGGAAACCTGTCATCATCGCGGTAAGTTGATCTACCATCCCAGTCGTTCGAACAAGAGGTTTCCAATTTCCCCTTGACCACGGCTCCCTGTAGAAGAACAACATTCCAACGCCCCGTTCTCCGCAACAGATAATTTTATATAAAATATCAAGATACTGTTGCACATTATCTGTACCTAACTTATCTGTTTATTAATATATTACAAATCATAAAGTTGACATTGGTTAAACAACCAAATGTACAAAAATATTTATTAAAATTTAAAAAACGAAATTGTATGAAATAGAGATATTGTTAACAAAATTAATAATAAATAAAAAACTAATGAGATGTTTGAAATTAGTGAAGTCATAACAATTTGTCATTGTCAGGTTTCAACAGCGTTATCATCAATCGCAGAACTCCATGGTATGTGTATTCGATTCCTCTTCTTGTCAGTAAATTAGCTATTGCACTGAACCCACGCTCATCCATGCAGGATAAAGGAAATGTGATAAAATATTTCTGTACTATTGCCTACAATTCCAGGTAGAAAACTGGCATTAATTTTTGAAGCCAAATCTATTGGTATCCACTACTGTCGATTCCTAATTTGAGTTTTTCGTTTGTACTGAATTCTAGGTTGTTCCTCATCAAAAGATGAATCATCAGAATCTGTATTTGCGAAAGGATCGAAAACCCAACTCGGTATATTCATATTTGAAATTTCTTGGAAACTCTCCATAAAATCAACGTCCAAGGATTGGCATCGAGTAAGTAAATCTTTCTGTATTGCATAAACTGCTGATAATGTGGGAAAGTATTTACCTACACCTAAAATACGCTTGAATAGAAGTTTGCAAGGTAACAAAGCTGACAAAATGTTGCAAATACTTTTGAAAACCTTTTCATGGCACCATATATAGATTCTGCCATTGTATCAGTCTATACATTTTTAGCAAATATTATAAACTATATTTTCTAAATTTCTTCAATATTTTAAACAAACATTTTTAAAACTTCTATTCTGATAGGGTAGGTTCGCCACGACCGTTCGTGTATTGCTCGGGTGTCACCCTCGTTGGGAATCTCTGTTTTTTTTCATACGAACGAGTACTGCTGCGTGAAGTTGATTTCCATATAATTTAAGATATCAACATTTGTCACGGGCGATTGATGTTTCATATTTTCTTAAAACTTTCGCTAACATCACAATCTGTATGCTGTTCAAAATTCATGCATAAATGGTGATCTACATTATAATTTAAAATTTCTTGCCAAATCAAAAATATTGCGGAAAAATAGATGACTTGACATCTGCGATAATCCTCAATTATCTGACCCTCCAATTGCTTTACATATGTATACTGCCATTCCATTAAATTTTGAACATCAAACACTGCGGAATATCACAGAATATTCTGCAAAAGTTTTCATCAGAATTTTTGCAACTAGCTATTACGTAAGTGCATATTGGCACTGTAATGCGCTTATTACATTTGTTTAGGTTCAGAGAGCCACATGAGGCAAAATCGTTTCTGACTTATGGAACTTGCTTATTTATTCACGTCAAAAACAACACAGTCGCTGGGATATTTATGCGAAAGCTAAGTCCAGAAGGAAAAAACGGCATTTGCTTCAACTTTCCCCGGAAGCTAAATGCCTAACTGGAATCGAGAGTGGATTATTAATCTAGAAGCAAAAAATGAGTTCGCGTAATTTGTCACAATTAAGATTTTTTCTTTCCATATGATATGGAATGTTGAACAATAAACGTTATATTGACAGATTAAAAATGAGTTTCAGGGCAACAAAACGAAATACATATTATGTTTTGTTACTGCAACTAAGTTCTAAAATCAGTCGTGCTGCAAAAATTACTTTACTTCTTTCTGTAATTTTCGTGCAATAAAAGTGATCAATGAAGTTTAGAGGACAAGTAAGACATATTCGAGAGGAACGTGGCTCTGTTCCTACTGAGAGATTGAATAATACTGTGTGAATTTTATTCTAATATCAAAATTGTACGAAAGTTTGACATTTTAATTAGAGAGTTAAAGTAATGGCAACAATTTTATTACTAAACAAATAGTAACGATCAAAATTGCATTCCTGTTTCAATGCAAATGAAATTACGAGTGCAATTGTGTTATTACTTGAAGTTAAAAATTATTAAATGTCAAATTTGTTTATCAAAGAGAAATTAACACTAAATAAAAAGAAGAATATTTTTCTCTTAAAAATTAAATAACTTGTACCCTTCATTTTCAATTAAACGCGAACTAATGATTCGGAATCTGTCAGCAAATTCAATGTAAATATATCACTTAACTGTAAAGGATTTCATGATGAATATCCTGCTTTAATAAAATTAAATTAAAAAATATAATTTAGTATTTGTTGAATATTAAGTGATGTTTTCATACTATTTTTCACAGGGCTAAGCAAGGTTTTTAAAACATTTAATCAATAATGATATAAAAAGTAGCAAAAATGTAAAACTTTCATGAAAAGAATTAATGGAAAGGGTGTTCGTACTATTGTAAATTTTACGAAATGTATAGTATGTATAATTTAATCACTGGCGCGGCAATTAGTATTTTCAAAAATACTCCGTAAATTACATTAGCATTTCCCCAAAGCGACTGAACACAAAAGTTCTATGTGCATCTCTTATATTATCGGAAAACACAATCAAAATGACGACCATACGGATTTATAATACAAAATGAACTTACAGTAATAATATAGTAATCTTTAACAAAATTCAAATATATTTAACTTTATGAACGTGCACCTTATTATCGTTGTTCCGAAACAGAAAGAAAATACTAACTTTACCACTAATGATAATTTGGGAATTTTCATTTCATTTGAATATTGTCATACATTTCCTAATACATGCAGCAGCGGTGACAGATTTACTATCCGTCAACAAATGTCAGAACTATTCAAACGAATAAACGACAAGCTCTCATTTTTTGCACTTTTTTATCGCACCAATGATGACAAGTGCAATAGATTCAAGAGGTACATTTGCGCTCAATGTTCATATGGCGTTTTTGCGGGAAAAATTAGTGTGATTTATTGCACACAAAATATGAAAGTGTTGAAAAGTAACGTACTATTAGAGCCTCTGCTGGAATACATCATTCATTAAATGAATTAACCTCGTAACCAATATAAACCTGCATGTAGAATATATAAGACAAATCTGGTCGTTAATATTTCAATAATAATTGAAATGAATAATTGTTGGTTACACGAAATCTTACTGTCAACTAAATAAAAAATTGAATTTCTAATAACACTACACGATCATTGAAGAAAGAAACAGACAGCCGCAATATCGTCAGTGATGTACTTTGCCATACATCTCGAAGCAGTCCTTGACTGTGTCATGCCGGAAGCAAAAATAATTAGAAAATCTTTTAATGTGTATGCGTTTGTTCTGGCTATTAATTATTACAAATAGATTTAGATTTATTTAGTCCAAAAACAGTAGAAACTGTATGTGACGTATAAGGTAGAAAATCAAATACGCACGGTTTCTTCAGTTCCAGAAACTCTTCCCAACATTTGAACTATAAATATTTGAAGGACATGTATTTTTTTTAAAAAAAATAATATAATTGGAAAAAGCCTGAGATTAGCAAAATTTGTAGAAACTAGACATTTTCGTTCCCGAGTTATAGAAAACTTATTTGCATCGGCAATCGAACTCCAGATTTGATTCCTCTATATTGCTAAGAAAATAGAAATTAACCCCCAGTTCTACTCCTACCACTACCACCACTACAAGCAATAGGAGAGTTCAACAACACGTGCGCATAGTGAAGCTACATTGTCAGTCAGATATATACATTGCGAATATTCCGAAAACCAGCAGTATGAGATCAATTTAAAATAGGGTGGGATACACCAGAATATTGTATATTGCTCAATTATTTGAAATGCATAAGCTTGTATAATACAATTATATTTAGAGTTAACATCGGACTGTATTTATCTGCACAAATTTCATATTTATTCTAAAATTATACATTTGTTGAAATTACGTTCCGAGTTCGTTGAATTCACTCATTAATGCTTGCGATTTGTGTTAATGCAGATAATTTGCTTTCCCTGCAAAAGTTCAAACTAGCTTTTAATCAGAGACTAATCTATACGGGAAAATCGTAGTGCTATAGGAGGTCTACAGAAATTTTCTATATAGCAGTTGTATCAATTTAAAAAAAGTGGTGACCCATTTCAATTGATGAGAAGTGATCGTGATTAACGTATGACATCAGGCTTACATAAAAAAAACATTTTACGCAAATTGAGGACATAATAATTACAGATGCATTTATTGATTTGCGATTGTAGTATTTTTCAGCTGACTGAAAAGAATCGCGACTTGAATGCACTCTTAGAAATAGCAAATGCGATTCCACATTACTGGTGAAGCGAATCTACCTTTAATACAGTTGTAATAATCGCTACCAAACTTGACGAAACATAAACGCATCTGCGTCAAATAACCATTTTTTGTGATAAAATTGAAGTTCTCCTATTACTTCATAATATTGGCAAATATGTCATAAAACATTTAAATAGAAAATATTGCAGGTACTCTTAATTGAAATACTCGTATTTAATTTTTTCCTAGAAATACCCTACAATCGTTTATTTTTAAATAAATAATACTAATGTGTAAATGCTCTATTTTGAACAGACTGACATTTTAACAAATAATAAAGTCCAAATAATAAATGGAACAATTTACCGAATTAGAAACAAAGACCTATGTTACAAAAATAAAAACTGACGAAACTTCAGCACATTAAATTTTAATGTATAAGTATGAAACCTTATTACAAAATAGAAAATTGAAGTCCTTGGTTTTGCGGGCCTGAACCTATTTGAATCTTAATGAAATTAACAAAGGCCAATCGCTCAATTTAATACCTAAATACATAAGTTGTTAAAAATTCAATCTTTCTGTAGTATTATATATTTTTTCAAACCAGAGTAGTTTTGAGTAATTTTTAGAAATTTTGAAATTTGCAAATTCGTATTTTCTGCCAAGTGTTTACTGTAGAGAGAGTTTCACGAGAGATTCTGTCGCAATACAATGGCAACGCCACAACTGGCCAGTTTGATATTCAGAGAATTCTCATTGTTGGACGACACTGGGACTCAATGTATGGAACGGTCGCTAAACGTAATTCTCTTTGTGTGGTAAGTTAACCTCGGCAAAAGTGAAAATGTTTGATAGATACGGAACAGCTTCGAAGGGATGACAACGGAAGAACGCTTTTACACACTACCCGATTAATCCGCGGCGTCGGTTGCTGTCCGGTGAAACCAAAGCTTTCGCTTCTCTCAGACTAACGTTAGGCCTCCAGCTGACGTCCTACGCTGTTAATATTTCTTGTGACATATTTTTAAGGAACATGTATGTAAAAAATAAGAAAAAATGTAGACACAAGATACTGCTTTATGGGACAAGACAGCAGCCCATTAGTATCAGTTCTATACGAAGTCGAGTTCTCTGGCAAACATTGTGCGAGTTATGTGTTCTTGCGCACCGAAGACAGCACAGACAACACATACGATAATATATTATTTTTGGTATTTTATTAGACAAAGGCAAACATTTTAATACCTCTTTTTGGAGTTTAATGGTGAGTGCATCCAGGAATGGCTGCTTCACTTAGATTTAGATTTATTTTGTCAAAAAATAGTAAAACCTGTATGTCACGTATGGGGGAGAAGATAATCTGCGCAGGTTTTCTCAAGTTCCAGAATCACGTCCATAATTTTAACTAAAAGTAGCTGAAAGATGAGGAAAAGTTAAAGACAAATAAATAAATAATTAAAAATTAAATTATAAAAAAGCGCGAGACTTCTTTAAAAAAGACACTTCTTTCCGTGTCGGACGTACAAAGTCGTAAACATTGTTTAAACTTTTTAAAAGGTACAAGGAATTATGGTTGTTTGAAAACGAAAAAACACCAACTTTAACATTGACGATGATTTGGGAACTTTAATTTTACGGTAATATTTTCATGTATTTCCAAACAGCAGCCTACTCGGAAACACTGGTACGCTTCCCCCGTTCTAGCTCCGGCCTGCGACCGGTTGCCCTGGCTTCAGTTCACTAGCGGAACCCTGCAGACGTTCTGCCCTTCATTACCCTTTCTCTCTCTTTGACTCTTCCCCCTCTTTCCGGCAAAAATGTTCAAAAAGATATCATCCTACAGATTACGGTGTGAGAAACGTTTCATTAAGGCCTCAATCCCTAGATTAGAAATTATTTAACAATATATATATATATATATATATATATATATATATATATATATATATATATACAAGTAAATAATATTGTATATCAGGTTCTTGTGATTATGTTAATGTTATTAGGCATATTAGTCTATATTCATATTATTATGATATAGCTTGTAATATGTTCCTATAATTTTGTCTTATATAAATAGTAATATATGCCTATCTCACATTCCCTTGTAAAGGAGGCCTAAAATAAAACATATGCATGGCTAAAATAAAACATATTCAAATATACAGTTTGACCGTCCTATTATGGAATACAGTGTGACTTGTTGGGATCAATATATTGTAACCAAAGCGAGGCTTTGTGATTCATGCAAATCGTACATAGCAAAGTTTTACACAATGCCCTAAGGCTACATTCAAATTGCGCGGGCAGAACCCACTGCAAGAGATAGTGATCCCCGATTTCTATATTACTCTTAGAATTGAATTGTAGTGTCTGTGCTTAGCACGCGGGGAGGAGGAGTGACGAGAGAGGAGAGGAGAACGAGACAGGCGGCCATCAATGTCGAATGTGATATGATGGATGAATAATATTGGATAGTACCTGCATGTTAACGTCAAAATTTGAATACAGCTCAAAAATAGAAGTATGTAGGTGCAGGCAATTAATGAGAAGCGAATATGAAGAGAAATATAAATAGTTTAATGGACATAATAAATAACGAAATTATTTCTTTTAACATTTGATCTTTTTTCAATTCTTTTAATACTTTGATGTATTAATTTACTTTCAAGTTTGTGTATTTGTATTAAGTTACTTTCAGTTTGATATTTTCAACATAACAGTTCTGTTCTTTCTGAATTGGTGCATTTGATAAAATCGTGGAGCTATACCCAGGGCAAAGAACTGGAACAACGAAAGCAGAGGTGTGTGAGTGTTTATGCAGATTGCGTCATTTTATTTGTATTAGTTATTTTGTCATTTTTTTAAGCGTGAAGAGCCAAACTTCATTATCGATTAACTTCGTTATTGTAAAAAGTGCATTTTTTGTTTTGATGTTTAAAAATATATTTATTATGGGTTGGAAATTTTCTGAATATACATAATAACTTTTCTACAGAAAAGAAAAAGAAATCCTCGATCCTGTATATATCTATTTCGTTGTTGTTTTTTGACTGTTGACTATAAACAGGGCACAGTTGTGAACTTCTAACATTTACAAGTAAAAGATTAGAAAGGTTTCAATATTCTTACTCATAAAACAAATTTAGAAAGCATTTATAAGAAAGCCCAAGTTTACGTACGAAAAATATTAAAACAATAATGGGAATCGCTCCAAACAGAAATGATGCAAGCGAGGCTTTGTGATTCATGTAAATAGTACGTAGCAAAGGAAATTGATTACTAGTAATTCTCACAATAGTATATGTACTAAAGAGTCAAAATGTCATGTACCTTAAATTCGAAACGAACTATTTTGTCTACTTTGTGTGAACGAAGATGTGTGAAGATACCATCCAAAGTTGTTAATCGGTTTGTTGCATTTCTTCAGACTCCCTCCTAGATGGACCTGTTGGTCGACGGTGAGCTCCGGCCTCCTCTTTCTGAATAATATTTATTCTTTTAAAATCAATACAAAATTACCGCAATATAAATCACTAAAACATTAACAATGTTATATATGTTTTCTAAATACTTTTTGACTTTTCGAAAATATTTAAAGATTTATCTTTGTAATGACTAAATATAGTGACGAAATAAGCTCCCTCTATATCTGTCATTATGGTTTTCACGATTTTCTTCTTACGAAATATAAATATTTAATTATTTCATGTATTTCATTTCCTTGTCGTTCATGAATAAGTATATCAGTTGTAATTGCTTTGTTATCTGGCTTAAAAAAACATAAATTTAATGAAACATGGAATATAAAAACGTAACTTCAACTACAAGGAAGTACCGAGACGCGGAATAACTTCAGTTCTTATCGCTTGTGATGCAATAGATTCGACCACGCGTGCGCGGTTTCGTCTGTGAAGGGAGAAGGAAAATGCCATGCGTCCTTTCGCTCTTACCCTCTGTCAGAAGACCAACTTTCTTCAATACAACTGTGATTTGGGACACTGTGTAACATTTAGTGTAAAATTTAGATTTATTGAGTCAAAAAAACACTAAAAACTGTATGTGACGTAGGGGAGAAAAGATTATCTGCGCACGTTTTCTTGAGTTCCGGAATCCCTTCCCCTCATTTTAGCTATAAGTAGCTGAAAGATGAGTAATAGATTAACATAAATAAATAAAAATAAATTTTAAAAATCGCATGATTAGCAATATTTGAAAAATTGTAATTTTCGTTTCTGAGTTATAGAAACTTAGATCCTAAAGAGCATGTTGTTTAAAGCAATTGTTTCAGAGTCATCTACGATGAGGTGCCGGGTTCGATTATTAGAGTAATTTAGTTCAAGTGTCCTAAGTACCAAAAATCAAAAAATATGTTTTACAACAATTTATCATCGCAGGTGAATTAACAATTAAAGATTACCGTGGCGCTCAACCGTCGATCATTGGGGGGTTAAATTTGTTAAGCTCTAGCCTATAGCAGACGTTACTATAGACATTAAAAACAAATGTACAATCTTATAAAGAGTAAACAGAAGAGAAACTAGGTAAGTTAGTTCAACATTTCGGCCACCGCGGATGTGAGTTGTGAGATTGTCTGATCTAAGGAGGGTCATATAATTGTTCTGTGTTATGTTTATGAGGTACAAAAAAACCTTTCTATTAGGCTCAGGGGTAAGGGTGGAGAATATATGGAGTTTTCAGTCATATTTACGGGTTCAAATATTTGTGAGACGCAAATAAATCAAGAAGGAGGTCATCATACGGAATGAAACGGGCTACAAAGATTTGTCTAAGAACATTCGTAATACGCAAGAGTTTTGGTTGTGGTATATTGCTACACGTCCACGCGTGGATATTGAAGTTAATCGAACAATAAAAATATATTATTTTCTTCCTCAACATTGCGAACGTGGGTGTCATAAGTAAGTCGAATTCTCGCGAATGACATTTTCTCAGCTCCGCCGCGTCTAAATCAACGCACTGCAACGTCACGAGACGTGTGGCAGACAGCGGCTACGCACAGAATTCAACGAACATAACTCCTTTATTCCCCTTCATATTCTGCACCTACTCAACTCCTGACGCCCTCGTAAAGAACTTTTACCTCTTCATTCGAACATCAGTCTCTAACTATATTCTTAATACCTCATCATTAGGAACGGCAGGTGCAAAATAAAAGAGGTAACGCCTAAGAGTTAAAATCTCAAGTATAGTTATTTTTTCATTATCACACATAATATACTCTCATTACTTCTAAGAAAAAGAAAATTTCAAAGAAGGTACGAATGAAACCAAATTTCTCGTGCTTCTTGGTACTGTGCTGTTCACATTCATAACTTGAAACAACTCTAAAAAATGCTGTAGTTGTCATTTTCATGCATTCCTTATACCATGGCGTTGCATACAAATCTCAAAAAAATGCTACAGGTATTTAACACAACACAATTTATAGGAAATTAAACAATAATTACTTCATCGATCTTCCATAAATCCAATCCTTCGTCAAAACAGACAAGAGGGTGACGGTTGCCCAAACAGATATAATAGAGGCTAATCGAGTAACAGGCATCATTACGCACTGTCGAATATAACAACAGGGAGGGAAATTGGCACAGTAAATCTCGGCTTTGGACTCTCCTGGCAGGTCGGAAGCGTTATTCACCCAATAAAGTGAACGGCAGGGCGGGGCGAGATGAGAGCAGAGCGATGGGCAGTTCTGTTCCTCGAAATGCAGGGGGCCCTCTGTGCCATTCTCGCCCTCTCCTCTCTATTACCATTTCCCCTGATCTCTCCTTCTCCCCATCCCTTTCTCTGTGCTCCTTCTTTCTCCATTATCTTTTCTCTTCGTTTCCCCCTTTCTCCTACCTCTTACTCCCTTTCTTTCCCTCCGGATAATTCCCTTTCTCTATCCTCTCCCCACCTTTTAACACTCATCTTTTTTCTCTGCACTTTTCTACCTTCATATCGCTCTCTCCCCATCTATTACATTCCATCCCTTCGTTTCTTCCCCAATCTTCTCCTTTACTTCCCACCCCCTCCCTTTTCTCTACAACCCTTCCATTCTCTTCGCAAATAACTTCTTATCCTCGCCTTCACATTATTTCTTTTCTCCCGCTTCTGGTAATGTCGTAATTTGAAGATCTTCCGGCTTAGAGTTGAGACTAACGACAAACATGTGTTGAAAAATTCTAGGTAACTCAAACAATTACATAGACAATGATATGGATTCAAGGCGTGTGTAGAGTAGTTACTTAATGTTACAATGAAAGTTCCATGCGGTGTGCCCATTGGCTTCCGTTCATCCTCTAGTCGGCCTTCTTGCAGCCGAAGAAACCCATAACACCACCGAATCTCGGAGCCCGCCGTTCGCAGTCCAACTGCGTCCGCTGGCCAGCCCCCTCGCTTCCCTCTCCACCTCTCGCCTCTCTCTCTCCGTCCGTCTGATGGGCCGCTGATCGATTCTATATAGACCCCCGCTAGGGTGCGGGGTGAACTGTCCCTTCTGACGTAAGCAGCTCCCCTTAGTTTGGGCCATCGAGGGGAGTCGAGTTGCCGACACCTGCGTGGCGGGTGGTGGCCGCACGTACCAACCGTTCGGTCTGATTGATGCGGATCCTACACCGTTTCCAGAGTGGAAGACGCCTGTGCCCCAGGGACGACTACCGGAAACATGCTGTTGGGTGACCACTGCTCGATTCATTCAGTCACTTGTATCCATTCACTACATTTAACTTAACTTTTCCTTCCTCTCGACTAACATCCCCTCCTGGATCATCAACAATTCACTTTGCTATTGAACTCTCTTGCTCTCTCCGCCCCTCTCCCATTCTCCACAACTTTCCCTCCCTCTTATCTACTCTCTACTATCCCTTTCTTCCCTTCCTTTTTCATCTACCCTCCCCCTTCCAATCTCCTCCTTGCTCATCTCTCTCATGCTTACTTCCTTTTTCCCTCATTTATCTCCGTCTGCTGCTGCAAGCGTAACCTCCTGATAAAGCACGTGGTGAAAATCTAGGGGCAAGATGTAAGCTTCATCTTCAGATACAACGCTGTGCAGAGTTAGGAATGTAAGAGAAGTCATAAACGTTTGGTTTCGGTTTAAACGTTTTGACAGTCCACAGTTTAACATACGAAGATGTCTCATGATGAAAACTTAGCATTTAACATAGGAAATATCGTAAGCGGTAAGCAATTAGCGTTGTGGACAACTGTAGCAGGTCATATTTTTTTCATTTAATAGAATCTATTTCCTTTTATAAATGTTATACAAAAAGAGTTCGATTCTGACGGCGTCAAACTGGTCGACTCCTCTTTACTCTAAGGAAATTGGTACTCAAGAAAACGCGTGCGAATTATACTGATTTCCGGAAAACCAGTTATTTTATTGTTAAAACGAATGTTTTGAAAAGGCCAAATATTTCAGGGATCTAGCTAGTAGACACGTATTTACGATAGCAGTTCCAAATTATGTGTGGTGTAACAAGGATTGGTGCATGAAATCCATGTTCATATAATGAATATATACGTTATGTTATGAATGATAGTGTGTCAATACGAGAACGAGAGGCAGTGGAGATTCGGAACTTCGAGAATACTGGCCGCGTTCCCGTTTCATCTATCAAAAATTCCGCATGGAGTGGACGGTATATTTATGTAACCCACAGGTGAAAAGCAAGCATGCTACGTCACATAACGGGTTTCATAACGGTGCCCGTGTGTAAGCATGCGCACTTTTTTTAAATGCGCCGATCTGTGCGGTTAGTCATGCATGTCAGACACGATCATGTCTCTGTGCGCATGTCTCTATGTGCATGTTTCTGAACGCATGACTCTGTTGACATACCTCTGCCCGTATGTCTGTGTCCACGTGTCTAAATGCGTACAACTACATTCATAGGTCTCAGTGAATACTTCTCCGTTTATACGTTTATACGTTCAGTGTGTATGTCTCAGTATATATGTCTCAGTGCCTTATGTTTCTATCCGTATGTCTTTGTGCATGTCTTCCCTGTGCGTATGTGTCCGCATGATGCCCATGTGCCCATGCACGTGTTTGCATGCATGCTGCTCCATCCACGATCGTTTGCGCATTTCAGTGCGTGTATGTCTCCAAGCCATGATCTGCGTATGTGAGTTGCGCGTGCGCGTTCACGTGCGGGTGCCAACGTCACGTGGTGCATGCGTGCGCACGTGTGATCGAGCGCGTGTCAGCACGCGTTATAGTAAATGCACGTGATTCGCAGTTCCCTATCGCCACAGCTGCAGAGCGAAGGGTTCGCGAGCACGTATTTCCCCTCTTTGATTGACTGACTGATTGATTGATTGATTGATTGATTTCCACGCCCGTCAACTGCAATAGCCATTAGTCCAATTAGCATAGTGAGTGTATTATCCCCGGAAGGTGACGGTGGTCATCCCTTGATGTCGAGATACGGTACTAACCTACACGCCAACTTGTGGGGGATTTCCCATATCAAATATATCCTCGAGCGAAGCACCGCCCCAGCCAGTATAAGATATAAGCTCCCGAGTCACTCCCGTCTTCTGTCTTCTGTCTTCTGTCATGTGTATAAGTGTCTGCGTGCGTAAATGAGAGGGCAAGGCAAAGAAGAGGAAAGAATGATCGCGCGTAGTCTGTGGGCTGTTGGAAAGGGTACTGATTCGGCATTCGCATGACTTCGATCAGAAAATTATCGATCAGAGAAGCCGGACGTTAGAATTGCCCTCAGAACAGCGGCCGAGCTAACTAGTACCGAAACGCCACCGCCCGGACTCGAACCGTAGGACCTCGCGGTCAGAGTCCCTGCAGAGACAGAGGCAATGCGACCCCCCTCCCCGCGCCTTTCGTGCCCTCGCGACTTCATTGCATTATGCCCCCACGCCGAGAGCCAACTCGTGTAAGCCTGGCGCGCACGGCCGGTTTTCTCGCCGCCTACCCGCTGCGGTAAATTTCCTGCATCCGCGGAGCGTATTACTGCAGTGGGCGCAAGGGGCGGAGGGTCCTCGCTGCGCCAAGGAAATCGGTCCCTGAACGACCCTTCCTCGTGCGACTGTAGTGTTTGCGTGGACACGATACCATTAGGAGAGTGAAGACATCCATATCGTCACCCTAGTGTGGAAAACACTTGTCAATTTAATTTTTAATACAATTATTGAAGTGTAAGTTGGAAAAACGTCCTTGGTCCATGGTATAAGCAGTGTGAAAAGTTCATTTGCCATAATTCAGTGCCATCGCCAAAAACTCTAGCCGTGTCTTTTCCGCGAACACAATAAACTAGAATATTTTGGGAAAGCACTCCCCTCCACCTTGTTTCCTTCCCTGTCAAAATGTTCGCATGAAATTCGAAAAGTTTGCAGTGTCAATGTATTTTCTGTTGACAATCCCCATTTTCATCTCGTACCGTTTATCTATTTGTTGCATGGTGCATTAAAATGTTAATGCAAATCTGGTAATGAAATAAGGATAGTTTTCGTATAATCGGTTAGTGCTGGATGGTAAATTAGTATTGTATTTTTGAATCGTGGGTACAGTCTCGTTGCATTGAAGTGTATTTTATGGAAATCTAACGAAAGCATTATCTCGGCTCATAAAATACTCGTACAATCATATCGCCTAATGTCACTGGCTAGTCTTCAAAACGAAGCAAATTAAACTCCCGTCAGAATGATGAGTACACCAGACCATGTGATAGATTAAACTGTTACTGGAGAGTGCGATGGACTTTATAAAGCGAAATGTCAGGTATGATATATATTTTTCCTTAATACACAATAGAAAAGTAGTAAGGAATCCCAAATGAAACGAATTTACTTTTTATTAATGAAATTGTTTTACAGGACTTGCGATGAAAAGCTTCTATGTTTAAATCAAGCAAACATTCACGCTTTTTATGCAATTATCGACGAAGTTTAACCACAGACTAAATTTCATGCGTTTTTTCCGTCCACTTTAATTCTAGTCCACAAATCTCTCTTAAGCGTTTCCGTCCAATATTTTGTAAATTCCTATAGCTTCTGATGACCTTTCCACTCTTGTTGACCAGGCGCCAGTTTCAACTTCATGCCGCATGCATTAAACAAAAATTACAATGAAATATTTTACAATGGCTCATGCATAATGCATACACTCATTTGTAAAACAAATGATTCAGCCCGGATAAATAGTGCAAAAGGAGCGAAAGTTAGAGGGCAATCTGTCTGTAGGTATCAGTGAGTCCAAGTTGGGTATAAGTACAGCAAAGCAACCGGCACCAGAGGCACCTCTATTACTTCAAAACGAATGACACAAACGACCAAGAGTTACCTTGTAATGTAGTCGTTGAAAAGCGACAGTTCAAAGTGAAGTGTAGAAGAAATGCAAGATAAGCAGGTGCATTTGTGAGCGTTTTGAACGTTTGGAACAGTTTGAGAAAAGCGACATTGTTGGGCACAAGGAGGTAAACCGGTAACTTATGTGTGATTATGGTAAAAGAAGTAAATCTGTGGATATGGGAAAGTATAATCTGCATACATTTTTAGAGCTCCAGAATCCCTACCTCACCCTTTTTCTAATCATAGTTAAATAATGAATCAAGATATCAACAAAGCCTGGTTAGAAAATTTGAACTCTAAGAAATGTACACTCCCCATTTGTAGAAACCTTATTTGCATCGGCGAACGACAACTTTTTGTAGTGTTGTTTACATATATTTTGTAGTGTTGCTAACAAAATAACAATTAATATGTCCCACCTAATCCAACCAAGGAGAGTTCAACTAAACGTCCGCATAGTGAAGCTACATTTATGTCCAAAAGATAAATAACGACCCATCTCAGCATTTGCTCAATGGGTTAAGGGAAACTTGAAAAAGGCTTTATAGTGTCCGTATTGAGTGTAAGGATGCCGTGATACAACTTGCAAGAAACAGGATGGCTCTGGAAGACTTTGGCAAGTCACCGGCGGTGAAGAATTCATGTAGTATGTACAGATCCAAGGATAATATCTGGCAATGTTTTGCACACAAGTGGCACCATCAGTGAGAAAGTGAATGTGGCACTGCGATGGCGCTGCATATGACTCCCGATATCCACTAGAGGAGACCCACAGATACGACAAGGAAGTCCTGGAATTCCATGTTTTCCCTTCCTAGGGCAGCACCATATTCCCATATTCTAGCGAAGTTTTGCTCGTGTCCTTAGAGCATGAGTGTTGCTTAACTACCTTCGTGAAGTCAATCAACGTTCTCGGCCCAGACCTGTTAGCCTTCGAACGTTTTTGGGAGAAATGATGGTACGTTCGGGCAACATAACAGAATATGGAGCGACAATTGCAGTATCTCTGGCATGATTTTTCTCTGGAGACCACTACATTCTTTCATGACTCCACAGCCGATTGTATTCTACAATTAATTCATTTTGGGATCGGCGTGACAAGCTATTTATTGTGTAATTACAACGAGCAATCATTACATGCCTCGTGGCTAGCTCTTCGTCAGCGAGCTCACTTCCCACTACGCTGCCCCGGGTTAGATTCCCGATCGAGCCAAGACTATAGTGTTCGTTTTCCTTGCAATGTCACGGTACACATTGCTGTGTGACGATGGTAAAATTCACGTCTCAGATAGAGAAGACCAGAATACGGCGTGGGGCTGTCTACGTGCTCACCATACGTACCCCTTAGCCCATGGCCGCGAGCCAGGGACGTCGCCGGTAGGCCTAAACCCGTTCACGGGCTGTCGCGGTAAGTACGTACATACATTTATTAAATAGCCGATATAGACTATTATTGTAAGCAGCTTTAATCAGAACATGTCCCACACACTGTTTAGTTTCAGCCGCAGTACCTTCATGGTAGTCGAAAGTGTACAGTAAGAGCGCTTTAGGACAGGGAATTTTGAAACACAAATTTGTTTGTATTATTTGTTTTTTGGAATGCAGTTGAGTATAAAATCATTAAAATAGATTATTACAGAGTTTATTTAAAAATAAATTCCCAACATTTAAACAAAGTAACGAATGTGTTATAAACTAATTTGAAAAATATTTTTTAAAGAATGATTTCTTTGTGTTCAATTGAATGCATCACACTTGGGAAAGGCCGACATACCCTTTCTGGGGAATCACGGCAATGTAATAATACCAAAAGGTTTATACCCATTAGGGTAATTCGTGCAACAGGAAATGAGTTTCATTTTTACGGTTCGATTGTAATAGTGGATGTATGAAGCTGAATTTCAAAAACACAGCAGATTTCTGTGCACGCAATATACTTTCTACTATTAATAATTCAATGCAAATGATGTGTGTAATACTGTGTTTCTGTCGCTAATAAGTTAGTTTGCAATTCAGGCGTCCATATTTATAAAAAAGACCATATTTAGTAAAATAAAAATAATTAGTGGGCTTTCCTATGTCATTTTCGATGGGTATTACAAGTTATGAAGATGTAAGCGTACGAGTAACTGCATGTAGAACAGATCTCTAATTAGAATTTTGTTATAGACCAAATATATACTTACGGATTGTTTACGTGAAAGGAAAAATGACAAAAGACTAATGTAAATTTTTTGATTGTGATTGCTCGGTTTATTTACTTATTTCTTTAGTATAACGTCAAAAACAGTAAAAATGTTAGTGATTTTTTTGAGGGAGATAGTCAATATAAAATTTTAAAAAATGCGTCAGTGTTATTATTACAAAATGCAATTTAAATTAATTGTTAAAATTGTCACCATTGAAACGAACGATGACAGAATTCGCACCTAGGAAATGAAATCATCAGACCCAGCTACAGATGATGAAAATCTGCCTCCTTTGGGACATAAACGTAGAAGCTTTCGGTCTTCCAAGCATCAGTCTCGGACTGGCAACTACGTCTTGTTACAATTTCCCAACTAGCTAATACACCTGCCTAACTACCTCGCACACCCGATTATAATTTCAATCACCGGCGAAAACGTAACGGAACCACTTCCTAGTGACCTGCGCAGTCCGTGCAGTGCGAATGAGGCTCAGACCTCGTCTTGGCGCAGCGCTCCTCGCCTCAGGCGCTCCTTTCGCCTCAGCGATCTCGCGACCCTTCATCCCCACACGCCGCCTCCCCATTAATGGAATCTCTGGCGAACGTCTGGGAATTGCACTTGACACGACTAATAAAGGGTTGTGAAAGAGAGGCTGAAAATAAAGAAAGAAAAGGTTTCTCTCGAGGGCGGACAGCGGAAGGCTCGCGCGACGCACCTTACAGAACCCGAACAGATCTGCAGGCGATCTCGGCAGCCAGGGAAGACGGAGCAATTGGCGGGAGCGGCGGAGAGAAGAATGGGATGGAGGCCCACGGCATGTAAGACGAGAAGAGGCGAAGCTAAGTTGCAATGGGAAGAAACGGGCCATGAGAAGAAAGAAGATCCGCGGCGGCAGGAAGCAGGGCACGAAGCGAGTTAGCGAGGGGCCCCGGATGCCCGCAAATGAAGAGAGGTCGCCCGGATGCCCGGGAGAGGGAAGCGCCAGTGCGAGGGCGGTGGGCGCACCGCGGCCCACGCCAGCCTGGGAGAAGCCCGGCTGCAGCAAGAAGACGCGTCCGCGGGGACCACGGACAGGGGGAACACCCCGCAAATGACAAGCGAAGTCGTAATCACGATGTTCGCGAAGTGCCGGCAGAGGAAAGCACCGAAAGGTCGTACCGGAGACACCAACACGCGTCTGGCCCCCCCGAGCCCGCCAGCATGCCCCCAGTATGAAGCCGCCTTGAGACCGGCCAACCCCCCCAAAACACACACATATAAGCACGTTATGAGAAGGTGAGGTGTGGGAGAGGTATTGAGAGGGGTGGCTAGAGAGGTGTGGGGGAAGCGGGGCTTGGGATTGGGAAAGGGGTGATGGGAGGTCCAGACGGGATGAACAGGGCCGGTGAAAGGGTCTTGCAGAGCCGGAAGCGAGGCTGCAGGGAGAGTCTGCATTGTGGAAGGCGGTGGCGGAATGGAGTGGATGGAAGAGGAGAAGGAAGGGGAAACGAGGCGAGGTGGACGTGGTGATGTCAGTGTTTTGTATACGCTCAAAGAGGCCGAGGAAGGTGCGGAGGTGTCGTTGAAAATGACAGAGGAAGATAAAGCGCCTACGGATATGGAGATGGCGCTGATGGGATAGCGAGATTCTTGCATCAGTGGGAGACGCAGGGCTAAGAAGAAAGTTGTAGAATATTGCTAAGAGCTACTCTTGGTAGCCTACACTGAATAAAAAGATAATCGTCAGAAATTCAAAAACGGAGAAGAAATATTGTTTCAATTTTAGAACTGCACACTGGAAATGCAGAGAATTTCTAACAACCAGAAGACTGAAGTCTCGTTCGGGACCGCATAAGAGCAAGCAGGCGCCGGTCATCGGAAGTTGGCGCAATGACCGAGACGGCTGCCAAATCCTGTGCAACAGCAAAGCCATTTATCACTAAAATAGCCGCCTATTACACGAACAGTCACAAGAAATTGCTTAATACTTCACTGCATAGCAAGTTAACTTTACAAGCGAATGTTTCATCATGATGAAACATTCGCTGGTAAAGGCTACAACATCTAAAGGCTCCAAACATCTTGCTGCAGTCATGCTTCAGCAATCGTTTGATACCTTCCCATGAACATCTACATAATTCTCTTATAAGGCAAAGGATGTAAGACTTTCATTATCTTGCCTAGAAATTCTCCTCTAATATATTTTCTATCACCTTGTGACCGATTTGGCAGAATTATGTATCTTGGTGTTTGGCGCAAACCTGTTTTAAGATCCTACTGCATCCGAAATCATGCAAATCGTCAGTGGCACCTCAAGAATACCCTACCAACATTCAAACAGCTAGAGCTGACGACAAACCATCATTGTAATCACCGAATCAGGAACGGGGACGTGGTAATTGAGTTCGCCCCCCTTTCATATGCTCAGAAGACTTCATAGAAATATCTGATGCACAATTTATGATAATCGTCACAAAACGGTCAATTGAAGTTTGCAAATTATGGGAGAAAAGCAAGCGCACATACAACCCACGTCTTTTGCAACACTCCATCGACCAAAACAATTATGCATATGGCACAATGTGCTCATTTGGGTGACATTTTTGGAAGTTTTGCTCTCCTGACTACTCTAGCTATTTGGAATTATCCATTTCATGCACAGAGTGCCATCCGGCGAAGGGCCGATGACAATTAATAAGCAACATGCGCTGTCGCCTTCACGGACATTTTGTTTATAATTTTGGCAAGTAATTTTGAAATATGTTAAAGAATTATCTTAACTTCTCGCACTCTAACGCGGAGGGCCGCTATTTAACATTGATATATATA
>BOPP01000086.1:3246066-3258322 GCA_017312745.1 Gryllus bimaculatus | reverse complement strand
ATATATATATATATATATATATATATGAGCACTGTTTAATACTCGACCACAATTGTATAGCGCACTAGGAAAGACGTTCTGTAGTGGCTCCTTGCTTGTTAGTGCTTGCAAAAGAAATTAGGCTGGTTGCACCATCGCCAGCTAGAAAACGTAAATATCGTACACACCACTACATGTTGGAAGAGTTGTTCCTCAGGATAGACACTCATGTACCCACTTAATTGAAGGTCGTTTTTCAAATCCACCAAAGTCACATACTTTTCAAATTTTAATGTAAAATAAATACGTTTTTTAAATTTAGCATCACACAACTAGTTCCACTCTACATCTCCAGCGGAATGGAGGTACCATTAGGTGCTATCAGAAGTGAGAAAAGTCATTCCGCTCATGAAACATATTTTTTAAGGGAAAAGCAAAACACGGTTAGCAAGTTTTCCAATCATATCGTGTAAATTTCATTGTGTAAATTATCGTACAAAAGCACTACCAGAACATTGAATCCTGTTGACATCTCTGTTATCTTTTATTTGTTATTTTTATATTTTTAATCGTTGTGTTGTCACCATTATTATAATTATTCATAAACTCATATAGCCATTCACAATGAAAAAGATGATTCAGATCTGCCCGACATATAAAACGCTATAATAAATATATTTTGAAATTATTGATACACGGTGTGTCATGTAATCCAAGCAATTGTGAATGTTAATGATCTCATAAAACTAGGTCGTGTTTATATTCACGACTGAAGGTCACGTGCCAATTGAAGAGAATGGAGCTACATTGCTCGCGCAAAACGTTGGTATAATGTAAATCATTTTCGGACACGTTTCCAAAAATATATTTTTGTAACAAGTATTTAAAATGCTAATTATTGTTGACATTCGATGTATTCGTTTGTCAGCTCATTTCATTGTATTCATTTAAATTTAGTTCTATTTAGTATTTATTTATAAAAGGTGAAATACAAGGATTATTCTCAAGAGAATAATTTCTTCAGGATGCACTTATGAACTGATGTATTTAGAAAATAGTATTCGTTTAATTTTACTCCCGTCTTAAGGTCAGTATATTATAAAGTAGAATTTTGGACTGTTGACTCACTCGCTCATAAGCGTTGCTCAAAGTGTTTTTATCCACTGGCCAAAATCTTAAATGACCATTTGGACGTAGTTGTTTCGACTATGCTTATTATTCACTAGAGAGGAAATAAAGTGCGAACTCGCAAAAATTCAAAAAGGATACGGGTAGTACTGTTAATGACGCCTCGCTTTATCGCGACTGGGAAGTGCAGGTAAAAGCGAACGCATTAATCACGTCATTCAGGGCTTTTTCGCAGAGAGAAAAAGAGAGATGGGAGGAAGGGAGTGAGGGGAGCGCAAGCGATACTGCAGTCGGGCGGTTAAACAGGGCGGCGCGTGGCGTGGCGAACTCCGGCGCATGGGGCGGGGAGAGGACGGGAGTCCTGGAGAAGAGAAAAACCATGGTGGACGCTCATGGCACAAAAATGGATGGATACTCTAATTAGCTTAGTGTTCACTATGCCCGTGCACACAAAGAGGCAACCCATCGTGTACTGGCCAGACCACTTATCTTTCACCTCTAAGTACTAGGATTCAATTTTCGGTCCATCCATGTGAAATTTAATCCGACATAGCGTATCCGCGGTTGGCGTTTTGAGGTTCTCCCATTTTCCCTGCCGCCACAATTGCTTCATAATCATTCATATATCCATATCAGCAACAAGCACACATCCATCAAAACCATTGAACCTAGGTATGGCGAAAAGACTAGGTTCAGCACAGGAGCAAACACTCTATACCAAACAGCGTGTAAATGTATGTGCTACACAACGATTAGACGGCGAATGTGAAAGATGGTCCGAATGTGAAACATTGAAATCTAAAAAAACGATGTTTGGGAATAGATATTTTTTCTTAAATTTTGGAACTAAAGGATGTTATTATTAATGATGAAAAACCGAAGGTATCTCAATCTACATTCCAATCGATTTCAAAGACGGACACGAAATGACAGTGATAATATGCTCGTACGTTCTATTTTCGTGTAAATACATGCCATTACATTGCATTTCAATGCCAAATGGAAAATATTAGTTTTCATTATTTACACCCAGAGTCCTCATTTAATTTATATCCCAATAATATTGTCTTCAGTGCAAACAATTACACAATGATTTGACGACTTGCTTGGCCACAGGATTCCCAGTCACTCAAGGCCACGCGTCCTGCGGGCTCTGCCCGTTTCTTGGCACATTTTCGGTGATTGCGCATTCTTATGCACCTTTTTACGCGATCGGTAAAATGTCTTCAATAGAGGGTATAGTACGGGATGCGAGGCGTAGAGTATGACCGCGCTGCGATGGATTGGCAAGTCCTCAGCGCGAAAATCAGGTCGCGGCAGCGAGCGCGAGGGAAGGGCGCACGATCTCTTTTTCTCATACAGCATACGTATTGTTTGTATTGAATTAACTACAATTAGACAGCTGTTGTATCTCTTGACATTTTCTGACCATTTGCATGTTTTTTTTTTGTTTTTAATAAGTGTTTCATCCTGTTTTTCAATATGATTCGAAGTGGATTTTACTCGTGCATCTACCAGTGCCTGCTCGAGCATCTGACGTCAATTGTAAATACATACCAAGATAGCGAAAAAAAGTCACATGACTTTCGCGAACAACTCACAAACAACTTTATTGATTTTATTCATATATACTAATTACTTATATATAAAGATTATGTTATACATAGCAAATGTCCAAATTAAAAAACGCAATCGGTCAATTCGTACTGAGAAAACCAAGCAAAAATTGCCTCTCTGATTGGTTGATACAGAGAATTCTAAAACCTTATCGGCTCATATTTTATGAGAGGAACAGTCAAGGGGAACAGCAAATGGCAGCATTTTTTCTCTTGGAGGCCCCCGGCAGATCGCGAACAGGCAGCAAAACGCGCCCCGAAGCAACACCAAGCAAAGAGCGCCCCATTTCAAGCTCGCGCCAGCGACGAGGCAACGCACCGCCGCTACCTTCCGTGCCCTCCTCGCCCCCGCTCCCTCACCCCGCGACCCCCCCCGCGGCATCACGCCAGCGGCGCACAAACTATCGCCTATCGAGCTTCAGCCCCCTAACGAGGAACGTCGGCCCTCCGTCACTCCGCCCGCGCCTTGACCGCTCCTCCGCCCGTCTCACAACAGCTCTCACTTCCGCCCCGGCATGACCCAGCCGCCTTCCGCTGCCGCCCACCCTCCTCCTGCTTTGGCATCGCCACCGCCCCGCACACCACCTCGCGCTCCGCCAAGAAAACTCGTTCCCACACCCCTCCCGCCCACACCATCTCTCCGCTCCTCCCCGCCACCGTCCGCCGCCGCGCCGCGCCACGCCCACCGTGCCTGCAGTCCAGACGAGGAGCAGCGCCCCCGCCGCGGTCCGCGGGGCCGGCGGGAGGCGGTCGTCGGCCGTCGCGAAGTTTCTCCCAGGAATGTCCAGTCGATCGCGAGCAGTCACCCGCGCCTACCGCCCCGCCCCGCCCCCGCCCCAGCCCGCACCCCCGCCTCGCGCGCCTCGCCCCGAGCAACGCCGCGCAGACTTTTTCCCAATGCGGTGCGGTCCGCAGAAAAGTTCAAAAGAGCCTGTTAATTACACTTTGAAGGTTCAAAGGGGCCGTTCAGGTGAATGGAGAACTTAACTCGAGCGGGCCAGCGCGCCGCGGGAAGGAAGACGAAGAATGCCCAGTGACATCAACGCCGCTGGTCACCGGGCTCGGGGGGGGGGTGCCGTGGCTGGTGGCGAGTTGGAGGTGTGGATCCGCTGGCCGCTGGCGCGCCGGCTTCACCTTTCATTTGGCGGCGCTCGTGACAAAACGGCAGCGCTTTGTATGAAGTGCACGCGATTCAAAAGGAGCGCCAGTCTGTGTTTGTGCCGGAAACACATAACTCTGTCAATGGCAAACGAACGAATTCGACTTCCATCGCTCAAATGGCGTGCGATTCGATTCGTAAGCGCGATATGATACAAATGCAATACAGCGCCATGGAGAACGACAGCTATAAAATGCCTTTTTCATATTTTGAATTCGGCATGTATGGCTCAAAACATACTTGATAAAAAAAGAATCACATGATTCCTAAAGTGTTTCACCTATATTTGTAGAACCCATTCTTTTATGAACTTTCTCTTCTTATTAACCCATAGGTATGAATTGTGAGTTAAATATGATTTGAATAAGGACCCTCTTTCCATTACGCGTACACTGACGGTTTAGATGCTGTTTCGCTCGTTTTCGAGAAATTTAAAAATAATATTACTCCGGAACTCTGAATTATTCATGGGCGGTCTAAATAACAAATTATGAACCAAAAAATGAACGAAAAGAAAATATAAAAGCAGGCAAATTAAAGACTCGTAAAATTGTGATTTCCTGGCGGCATTTTGGAAACAAATATGTAATAAGTCTGCCAATTCATAAGAGCGATATAATATTACCGCTATGAACTTGGTACTTTCTTTAATGGGTTTAGCACGCGCACATACATTAAATCTTCTGACGATGGAAATACATTCAGTCAATTACACTTATGTAACTCAAATAAAATATTTATGGAGAATGTATCGAACGATTATCAACATTACCATTATAACTCTTTTACTCACCTAAAACATACTAATTAATACACATCATATAAAAATAAAGTTCATTTTATTTTTCGCACAGTAAAAATTTTACACAAAACATAGTTGATACGTAGTCTAACCAATTGGACTACGATTTAAATAAGCGTGTTGCCAAAATCTTTGTTCTTTGTGGAAATAAACATAACGAGAAATGCCCATATACATACATACATATATGTCGAAATAAGAAATGTTTGAAATAAGAGAATTCGCCGATTATCCCTTAACTTCGCGAATAGAGGATATGAGGGCACGCTCAAATTGGGAAAAGGAAAATGATAAAAAGGTAAGCGGGAAGATCAAGAAACAAAAAGAAATATGTCATTACGCTACTAGTGCCATAGCAGCTCATGCTTTCCCGCCGCAACTTTACCAATTTCGACAATTCAGAGTAAACTAAAATAGAACCTGCTCCACTTCTATAAACGTACATTGCTCTACTTGATAAAAAGAAAACAATTTAGTGCAGTTGTTGAGATAAAAAATTATAAATACCCTGTATTTAGAGCAAAAATTACGCGAAAATTACTCGTATTTTCAACATGATTTTATTTAAAGATCTAATTTTTACATTCTCGCCCTTACTTCTTAGGAAGAGAGATTATTGAAATCATGCGCCGCAAAAAGACTAATTACGTGCACCAGTAATTCTAGAATTCAATAGGGTGTTGGCCCACCCTTAGTCTTGATGATAGCTTCCACTTTTGCAGACATACTTTCAATCAGGTGCTGGAAGGTTTCTTGGGGAATGACAGCCCATTCTTCACGGAGTGCTGCACTGAGGAGAGGTATCAATGAATGTTGGTGAGGCCTGGCACGAAGTTTTCGTTCCAAAACATCCCAAAAGTGTTCAATAGGATTCAACTCAGGACTCTGTACAAGCCAGTCCATTACAGGGATGTAATTGTCGTGTAACCAGTCCGCCACAGGCCGTGCAGTATGAGCAGGTGCTTGATCGTATTGAAAGATACAATCGCCATCCCCGAATTATTCTTCAACAGTGTGAATCACGAAATGTCTAAAACATCAACGTAGGCCTGTGCCGTGATAATGCCATACAAAACAACAAGGGGTGCAAGACCCCTCCATGAAAAACACGACCACACCATAACACTATTTTGGACGTGTCCGTTTATTTGTGATCACATAGTGTACGTAGTTGAATGATGAATATAGCAACAAAAAAGGGTTAGAAACGATTAAAACCTAACAACTTTCACTCCTTAGTAATACCAGAATAATTATTCTTTGCATCGGTAAACGAACTACAGATTTGAGTTTTTAGAATTGCTAACAAAACAACAGCCCACACTCCGGCTCTAGTCCTACGCACCAACAAAACGTGCATTGGCGGAGAAGTTACAGTTGTATTCATAAGAAAAACAAGAGATCATTTCTGCATTCGCTGCTTTGAGGTCCTTTGGTCAGGGAAACCGAGCGAAAAACCTGATCGACATGGGGGTCACTGACTCAGAAGCTGAGACACAATACTAGTTAGAGGCATCTTGAAACTTTTAGTCATATAGAGTATAAATGGTAACTGATACCCTTCTTACAATATTTAAATCAATATAATTTTTATATGTGATACTTAATTTAGTCACTAAATCAGACGCTCCAAATGGGGTCTGTATCGGCCCTCTGGGGGTGATGAAATTTTAAAGAGAAGCAATTATGACCAAGGGGTCGACTGGGGTATTCAATCCACCGGGAACTGTATAATGAATATAATTTATATTTTTTTGTAAAAAAAATAGGAAGTTGTTAATTGATTTGTTATATAAACTTTCAAAACATTTCTAATACTAGTTTATATATCTAATAACTGAAAATTATAATTGAAAATAAAGTAATAAAACATAAAACTAATGAATATTCTGTTTTCAAAATTGTCTTTCACCCTCTTTCTTTAAAAGGTATCAATTCATCCACGTGAAATATATCATCCCGTCATTTATGTGTTACGATAATTTTGCATGCTGCGTATTATAAAGAAAAGGTAAGGTCAATGATACAAATTATTCTTTTGAAAGGGGTCGATGCACGAAATGATTGAAAATCTCTGCACTAAATATATTCAAATAGTTTTGCAGCAGAAAAGATTTTACTAGGTATTTAATCATACGCGTCGATTTTAATTATTTAATGTCTTCCGGCGATGGGTTGTAAAGGAATGTGCCTGCCGGCCGCCACCAACCTTCCCTGGATTCTCCAGCGAGTGTTGGGACCTGGAGGCGCTGCAGACGGCTGGGCGCTTTGCGTGGGCGCCATCGACGACTCCGAAAAACTCTAGCCATACGTCTTTCTCCTTCCGCCCTATTTGGCTTACTTTCTTCATACATACTTTGAGCGGCGAAAACACTTTTTAAAAAGTTGTAAGCAAAAAGCGGCGGTCTTATTTCTCGACACAAAGAAGGATTCTTTAGTGAGAACGTTGCCGCGTTATAGCGGAACCTTCTCCGGGCTATTCGCCATTGAAAAATTTGTATTCTCTTTCTAGGGAGGGGCACTTTCGCAGAAGCCCATTAATTAACAAAGTTCTTCATAATTATACGTAAGTATATGAAGACAGATTGAAAATTTCATCGACATTTCATTCAAAAATTAGAAATAAAATTTGAAACTAAACCGAACGACCTCCCAAGACCTGTTCATTAAAATAGGTTCTCAGATTCCTATCTCTCCAATTGCAATATATTCTTTATAGCTAAGAGAATAAAATGATTTATCTTTGTTCAGTCATATTTCATTATATTACATGACTTTTCACTGTTTACACGCACCAATTTATCAATTGTTTAGAGAAACTTTTCAGTCAAGGCACGTTGCCTTTTTTGTTCTTCACCCTCACACGTCGGTAAATTCAAACAAGCTATATGTGGTGTTGGAATCGCCTAGAACATTCATACATTCAATTCATTCATAAAGTTGAAAATAAAGTTATCAGACGTTCTTTGAAATTATTTTAACTGTATAACCATTTTAGTACACAATTTTTACTTTACATAAACCTATCATAAAATTCTTATGAAAACACTGCTAAACACAAAATCTAGACTGACTTCATTAAACCAATGCAAATGAAACTTATTTAAGAGAATAGGGCAATAAAATATTTGCAATTCTGTACACAATCAAAACTGTTTCATTGTTTTTGGATTCTTCCTGAGCTCCCAGAAATCGAATGAGACCACAGACACTTTTCAAATAAGCGGAGTTCACATAGCTTTCTTTAAATTTCCGCGTGCATTGGAAATTGGTCCTATAGATCGTGATCTTGCAATTGTCCAAACTCAAACCTGGCAAGTGTTGCGGTGACATGCAACATGTCATTATGTAATTCTACCTTCACAATAATATTTCGCCTAAAATTTGCATTGCATCATACCTTTTCAGAATACATGTATAATGCATTGTTCACAGCCATTGCTATAGAGTTGAAAAAAAATAGTTTTTTTTCAAAGTTTTAATTATAAAAACACATTTTCTTGATAATAAATATAAAACTGATTTTATTACGATCATGACTGTGCCTCTTTAGTTTTTTAGCGTGCTAATTAATGTGTAAGTTTCAAATGCGCAGGCTTCAAATTCTAAGAAAAAATAATATTAAACGGTCAATTAAAATAATATTAATTTCCTCACACTCTGACTTTGGTAGCAAAACTAAATAATTCAGACATGCAGGAATAACTTCAAATAGAAAATATTACATGTATAAAATGTATCAGAAAACCTTTATTTTTCTACTTGAAAGGTATTTATACTATAAATACTTTCAAGTAGAAAGAGAATTTTTCGTGACGATGGGGTCATTACATAAAAGGTCTGCAATTTCTTTTCACGAAGTATATTTGTCAAAGGAAAGCGTATATTACAACTCTTCTTTTCACTCTTTCCATTTAATTTTGAGTCGCTGTCACTCCAAACCTTTTGAAAGCCGTGACCATTTTTCTCATTTATTTGATCTTTAATATTTCCATGGAAATCCGGCTCGTTATAATTTATATTAAAATGTATAGAAGACTATAATTCATTAATATTAAATTGCCATGTTTTATTCATAAACCGGATACTGAAAATTCAAAATCAAAATAATGTAAATATAAATGCCCTGTACAGAATTATTAAATGAAAATCAATAACAAAAATGAAAAACCTGAAATACAAAATGAGTTAATTTGAAACATAAGTTTGCACATCGCAAACTACACAAAACACATCCAACGCAGGTGAAAGTTTATGGACTTCACTTCAGAGCCATATTGCGGTTAGTGACAATTCGTTCCAAACCTGTGCAGAGCTTAGTATCACGATTTAGCCACTAATTTGTTTCCATATAATGTATTTTATATATGTAAATTATACCAAGTAGAGAGACCTCTGAATACTTTACTGAACTATACTTTCTAGTTTGAACAAGTGTATGCGCAGAAGAGAATCCTTTCGAAGGAAAAGGGGAAGAAACGATCTTTTCTTTCTTCTAGCATCTATTAATTAAAAAAAATTGAATAAAAAGTATAATTAAATATTAGAAGAAAACAAATAATATTAGTTATACTATACAGTAAATAATTCAAACAAAAACGCTTGTAAAATAAATTAAAGAATATTATTTTACAGACTTTGCCCCTTTGCATATAGTCATTCAGTCATTTCTTGAAGATTTCTCAAAAATGTTGTATCCTCTCACGTTTTGATTCTACAGATACACACGGTAGACATTAAAGTCGTGGAGGTTATATCTTCTTTAAAATAAATGTCACGTGCAGAAGTAGAAAACACTGAATGGCATTAAGTAGATCTGTCCACGATTTCTTAACGACACTTCTATTTTTTTCTTTTCAATTTCTACATTTGTATTAATAACATCGCTTAGTAGAAAAATTTCATTTTAAAGACCTTAACTGATCTCATCCTTAGATGGTTGGGGAATTCACCCTCGTATTGACAGTAATAAATGAGCCTTGGACAGGTAGCTCCTCCAACTTTAGTGTTTGACGTTGACGGAGAAAGAGAAATACTGCCGAGTGCAATGTTGCCACTCCAGCCGCAGTAGTATTTTAATGGCATTCGACCCGCTCTTCCACAGTGGCGCGTGCCCTCCCAACTTCCTAATTGTTCGCTTCACGCCAACTTTGCCGGACTGCTTCATCGGTGGCAGTGCTGCCATCTATTCTTTTGTACTCCGCTCGTGATAGTCTTGAACACTATCTCACGCTCATTCTGTTATTACTTGAAATCAAAAACAATCATCAAGAATTGATGATTCTGTCCAGCCCTGTTTTTGAAGGCCAAGAACATGTCCTTTAGCGGTTTTTCACTTCTTATAGAACTACGTAAGGAAGTTCCGTATATGAACTCTCAGTCGAATTCTAGAGCTTGTACAACTGAAAATGTCAGATTAGCAATTTAGAGCTGGTAATCAAATAATTAAAAAGGTGGTCAATGTACGTGAAACTCAGTTATTTATGTATACCAACACCTCATCAAGATATCAAAATCATAATACATGTGTTATTTGTCTCTATAATTACCATCCATCTGCGAAGAAGAAAATAATCGATACAGTAATCTAATAATAAAATAACAAAAATAATTATTAATTTGTTATAAAAACTGCCAACGCGCTACAAAACTAATTATTACCAAGTGTTATAATTAGAAAGCTTATTTTCATTACTTAAAACATTTCCAAAAACCGATAAATAAAACGCTCTTTAAATGTTTCAAAAATGCCCTAAAAGCGGAGTAAAAGTATGTAAAATCAGTTCAGATGATAAACACAAGCTGTATACGTCACTGATGTAATCAAGACTACTTCTGCTCGTTCAAGTGCACTTAGCTGGCTTTAGATATCCCGAAATCTGCCGAACCGACAACGGAGCTAATCGGCGTCGCAGGACCCTTAGGTTACATACAACGGCTGACATTTCGATTTCTGAGCGAAGAAATAAAACAGGCTACTCAGGAATTCTGTGGAGATTTGTTGCATCTCTTATATATTATTTGAAATAAGAACTATTAACATGATACTGCAAACGAAGAAATAAGCAAAAATTGCATTAAAGAGACGGAAAGGATAGAAAATGATTGATTAAGCGAAATCGATGAAAAATGCCAAAAATGACATATAATAATGGGGCATTTCGTTTTGTCATAACTAAAATTAATTTCTACACTAAACGGAATTGTTCTAAAGAAAAAATGACATTGCATTAAAATTCGCCCTCTTGTTATAATAGATAACACACTAGCCTAAACACACTCCCCCCCGATCTATACTTGATTTAGCTTCACATCCCATTGTTGCTGAACTGCGGCCGTGCTTATCGATCGGATGGTTTGGGCAATTCAGGATGCAGCGATAGGCTCATTCAGGGCCCGGCCAAAACTGTAGGACTGATTGATGTTTCCGGCCCGACAACTGCTGTGGTCATTAGTTCCGTTAGAGTAGTGGATGATATTATCTCGAGAGGTGACGGTATTCCTCCCCCGCTGGATAGTGTGATCAGGCTCCGACCTATACGTCGACTTTTGGGGGATTTCTCCTCCGTGTATCTCCCTTCGACAGGCACCGCCGCAATCGGAACAAGCTCTAACCTCCCGACATGTAAGAGTGTGTGTGTGTATGTGTGTGTATGTGTGTGTGTGTGTGTGTGTGTGTGTGTAAGAAGAGCAGATTGGACAAGTAACAGGAGGGAAATATCTGCGGGGCCCGAGACTCGCTTGTTAGGGTACTGATTAGAATTCATATGGTGCAGATCGGAGAAACCGAGGAAAACTACGGATCAGCATAACCGGTCTCTAGAATTCTCATCCAAACAGCGCCAGTTCTCGTTTTAGATATAGCTTTATAGCTATTGTCAAAAATCCGCCATCGACTGGACTCTAACCTTACAACCTCCCATCCAGAACCGTTCCAGAGACTTTCACAGGCGCTCCAGAGACCTGCAACACTGGCATTGAGCTAAAACATGGCCATATGGATGGACGTGGGAACAGTCCGTGACAAACAGGCAGTGTGCTATTGCAAATAACAATTGTAACTAAATGTTTACGTTGGCTTTGACGACCATCGTCACGTGGTCAGACCGCTCACTTTCTTCCCGGTGATCCACATGGAATTGGTCCTACACTCAGCAACTTCCCGTTAGGGTTTCTGGAGGTTCTACCTTTTCTCCCATTTCTACCTTTTTTCCTCCATCGCCATTCAAATCATGATTGCACATCATTCATTAATTCATCAAAATCATTCATCCCAGGTACAGACTGAAGGTCATATTTATTAGTAAGTGTAATGTCCAAATATGTCGTGACATCGAGAAGAACAATCATCACAAACTGTGCACAACCTACTATAACGCCGCGGACGCGCACAGAACGACGCAAATCACCCAATCTAAACAATTCAGGTTGAAATAGGTGACTCCACAGCTCAGTCGTTTAACGTGAGAGAATGCGTAGGGTTGAGGGTTGGCGCAGGAGGCTCCGGCCTCCATCCTCCGTCTTCAGCCCACCACCCCTCCGCCCACCTCCGCCTCCGTCCCTGCCGTGTCC
>BOPP01000086.1:3200470-3211987 GCA_017312745.1 Gryllus bimaculatus | reverse complement strand
GACGCCGCGGACGCACATTTCTAAACAGTAATCACGTTGAAGAGGGGAGCTGCAATCGAGGCGTCTGATTTGTCAGAACTTCGGAATGCTTAACAGAATTTATATAGTCCCTGGATCATGTTCTCATTTTACTTTTTCACAATAAATAATTGAATTAACTGATAAAGTACAATTCCGCGGTTTGCAGATTCTCGGTTCCGTTCCCACGCAATGCATGAGTGTTTTGGCATGGGTAGATTCTCATACTCCCTACGTACTCCGTCAGAATACCATTCTGTCTATAATAATTCTTCTCTCATTGTTCACTAGCTACGATCACCGTACCGTTCACCATCACAACCACTGTGAGATACTTCGGTGTCCCGGTGAACCGCGGTTCACACTAACAGCCAAGTATTCAATGACTCCGGCCGCGGAAGCCTACAAACACAAACAACCACTGTAATCATCGGCCCTTGAAAGGGAAACAAAGAAGTTTCCGTACCCCGTCTCGTTTCCCTGTTAGACTGAGAATGTGCTTAATTCTAATCAAACACATTATCATGTTAAGAGTTAGGCAATTGAATCGAATTGAAAATTCTGATTTGCCGAAAATTCGGAATATGCTATCTAAACATAGTATTTATCTATAACTTATATTTTCATATAACATGATTTGTAACAATGTTAGTAACATGACTGGCTATGGTGCCATTCTGTAACTGCTACTTCAAAGAGAGGGGAAGTTCGATGATCGAGCTCTCAACCCACGCCAACTAGGTAGCTGGGTCGAAGCCTTGGTCGTTTTTTAAGGTTTCCTCCTATCAATTGCTTGTGGATGGCGAACAGCGCTCTAAACAGCGGGTCAAGAACCACGCGCAATCGTTCCGCCCCCTATCCAGTCTCCATTTCCAACTTTATATCCGGTCTTGGCTTCCCGTCAGTGTAACTTGCTTCCATGTGCTAGAAATGATTCCAGATTGCAGGTAAGCGGATTTCAAGGCAATATATGGAACGTTTTACCGGAGAGGAAGAAGACGATGACGACAAAGAAGAAGAAGACAGCGAGATTCCTTCTTGTACTTTTTTTTAAACTCTGAAAAACGTCAAAGGACGTGGCTTGAATTGAGACCCCGGATGCTCTTGAACATTGAGATCGTGCGCGAACTTCCCTTCTCCATTCTTGTTCTACATCTTCCCATACTCTGACACACACACACACACTAACACTTCGTTACACTACATTACCACACACATCGCGAAAACAGTCGAGAGCATATCTCCTCTGGGGCAGAGCTCCGCTATGAGAGATACTGGGAAGGGAAAAAGCCGACGAGTAGGTCGGTTCCGGATCTCACTTTCCTGTGAAGAAGGAACATCGCCACCATCCAGATATAACATGAACTACATTCCCGGGATTGTTGACTAATGCAATTGGCGACCAGAAACACGAAATACTCTCGCTGACTCTGAATTCGTAGATCATTTCACTACAATCCTTTTATTATGGTTGTGCTATTATTAACCTCTCTTCCACTGTAATTGCAACTATTAATCGGACACACGACGTTTCTCTATATAGATATTTACCACCATATTTTTACAGTTCTGTTCTTAATATTTCAGTCATATAAAAAAATACAATACAAAGAAACATTAAAATTTTAATCGTGGCAAAAATTGTGTTCGTAATATCAATTTCAGTTTAAATTTTGTCAGTTTTAATTTAACTGCCTACATAAAAACTAGTATGCGTTTTATTCCGTACCAATAACCAATATGAATTAATATTGCCCAATCACTTGAAATTATGTAGATGAACAAGTGCATTACTTACATACCACTGAACTACATCATTTGATATGAAAACATGTCTAATGTACCATTAAATTACAATGTATCTAAAAGCCAACAACCATACAAATATACACATTAACGTGTATTTACAAATCAGTTTCTTTGCGAAAAACAATAAAGCTCTATTCTACAGAATACTAACTGCACTCTCGTGATTTGAATGTTCAGCCGTTTTGCACAATTGGTTTTAACCACATACTTCGATTTGACATTTTCACGTTCGTGTTGTTGTACAGCGATAGACATTTTGCAACGCTACATGGGTTTACAGCACCTTTTCAAGATGTCCGTAGAACGTCCGCAAACTCAACCAGTCATTCATCTGAATATTAAAAAAAAACGAGCGCTCGTGTTAATTGGCGCGGGGAGGCTTTCAAAGACGCGGTAATTAGTGGGCGGTGTTCCTTGGCGGCCTACTTTCCAGACTCCTGAAACTCGCGAGAGGAAGCCAGATGGAGGCGGGTTGGGGGAGTGGGCGGGAAGCGGAGGCGAGGGCGGGAGGTGAGGGCGGAGGTGAAGGGGCGGGAAGGGTGACGAGGGCGTTGAGGGGCTGAATGCGCGTAAGGGGGGCAAAGGGGGCAACAGAGGGGCAGATATGTCGGGCGGGGCGAAGCGGAAAGGTGGTGTCGGGCGCAAAGGCGGAGCGCATACGGACCTTGGTGAATGCGGGGCGGCGGGGGCGAAAGCTGGGGGGCGAGGCGGACGGAGGGGCACGCCGATGACGTCGCCTGGGCAAAGGCCGCATCACGCAACGGTTTGAGCGAATAGGAGTAGGGAGGAGGCGAAGGCAAAGGAGAGCGCGAAGCAGGCAGCGAAAGCGGGGACGTCGGAAGTGAAAAACGCAGACGAAGAAGACCGGGGCTACGGTAGAATGTGGGTATGAATTAAGCTCTACGTGAGTTTGTGGTTATTGCGAAGTGAATAACGTGAGGGCATTACATTACATCATATTACATTATACACGCGACGAACCCAACCCAACTTCCAAGAATAACTAGCAAATATTCATAATTTAATTCACAAAACGGTTGCATTTTTTATCGATTTAATCAAAGCTTGATCAAATTTCCACTACAAATAGCCAAGTGTTTCTGTCCCATGTATCGTTATTGGTGATCGATGTCATTGCGTATATTTTTTCCGTTAGTAATTAAATGCGCACAGATTTCCAATATAGAAGGAGAAACAAATAATCGGGAGTCATGTTTTCCATTGTACCTTTTACACTACTTAACGACACATTTACTGACAATTAATCGTATAACTGTCTGCTAAATGTTTGTGTTTGAAAATTACTATCATTAAAAAGTTCTTAATTTCAAGTGAAATATCTGTTCCTGTACAAGAAGGCGAGGGAGAACACCAATTGTATTTATTCTCAATAACGGTAGCATACGTTTCGTTTAAAACTACAGTGCACAGAGTAAATGTGGATGCCGAATGGATGCATGCGTTCAGCACCCTCCCTGAGCCCTAGGCCCTCCCGCAGCGTCACGACCATCCTATCGCCGACGCGATGCACCTCGCGGTTAAATTTCTGGGCTTGCGACGAACGTCCTGGTGCCGCTCAACGAGCTACTGTCGAATCGAGAAAACCTGCTGCAGAGTTCAATGAGGCAGTGCACATCGTAAACGCTCTCAGCCGTTCGCTCTGGGGAGTGAGATACTTTCGAGGATTAGCTTGATTACAAAATATTTTGTGTCTCTCCCTAGCGAAGCAACGCAATGTATTACATCTGATTGCCTGACCCAAGTACACATGCCATTTTCCCCGTTTGGTGTTATGTAAACGGCTAAACTTAGATGTGTTCGCTGCATAAAAAGCGTGACTCCCACTTCTTATTCACGACTTCTGGGTGTGTTCTCCCACTCGTCCACATATCGTCATGGTAACCGTAGTCGGTCGTATGTAGAATAATCCCTTTTGTGCTTATTACACCATTTTAAACAATCTAGAGAACTGCAGCAGTTACAATAGGTCGTAAAACTAATGAAAAACCGAACTTTATGATTGTACATTTGTGAAAGCGACTTTCATGAAAGGGAGAGGTAAAGAATGTTTCCGTTCCTCCTGAAACCGGTAGATTTGACACTGCTGTTAACACGACGATACATCACAATGCAAGTAACAACCTCCACCGCGTTCGGGAGGTACTTCCTGCTTTTATGCACCCTATTTGGGCGTATTAGGGTTTGGTTAGAAACGTTTCATCACTATCGGTTAAAACGGTTAACATTTAAACACTCGAGACTTTGATGCGTGTAGCATACTAGCTGCAAACGACTGCACTATTGGGCACCGCTTACAAATCGGTGGATCATAGACTTCGCGTGAGATATCTGTACTCTCGCCGACCGTTAAAGCACGAGCGACACACGAGAAGGAAGGCACTACGCAATCCCAGTAGAACCATCTATGCACATTCTTGCTGTTGGGTAGCCGAAACATTGGGCAGCCGAATGCGAACTAGGGATTATAATTGCCCAGAATTTTTTTTGTTATTTAAGGTAGCATCGTGGTCATTAGCAACCACTATTGCGTTTAACGGTTGTGGTAACTATGAGGATGACATGATATGATGATGGTAGGGGGTGAAAGGACGAACACAAGACAACCATGTCCGATACGGGACTCGAACCCGCGATACTCTCCAGAAGCCATTGAAGGCATCTGTTTTAGCAAACGCTCTGCGATAACATTCTTACTTTGTGCCGGCATTAAATATGAAGCGTGATAAAAATCAGTAATCTTTCATCGCTTAAGGATCCCCATAAAGTTTAACCAAACTTTTCGGGATATATTTCTATGAGCATAGATGCAATCTTAATGTTACGACGACAGAGCGAGCGGTGAAAAGCAGTGACAGAGTTGGCAATTTCCGCGGAGTACTCAGTTCAGAGACGCTCCGCAAGCTGAATCTCTCTCGCGCGCGCCCTGCCTGGCGCCCACACGCCCACCATCCCGCCTCACCCCACCCCTGGCTTCCTCCGCCTGACCGCCTTTATGCCTTGCTCTGCGCCCCGTCTGGCACGGTCCTAGACACTCGCAGCGGCCTCGCCTTCCCGCCTCCTGACGAGTTTCCCGTTGTTAGCCCCGACCCGCCGCGTCCCTCCCTCCAGCCCGCGACGCCTCTAGGGAGGCGCTTGCGCCCGCGGCGACCACGCGAGGGCGCGGGGAGGGACGCAGGCAGGTGGGGGGGCACAAACGGGAGGAACGTCGGAGGGGAAGGCGAGCGCTCGAGTGCAGATTCCCCCGCGTAGCGTACGAGACGGGCCGCAGCATGGCAAGCGGGTGCAGGCGAGGCAGGGTTGGGTGTAGCGAAGCAGGCGGCAGCGACGCCAAGGCCAGCCCCACACCCGAAAAGGAAGCGGAGCACGCAAGGAGGAGGCGAGGATAGTTGAGAGAAAACGGCCATAAAAGAGCGATAGTCGAAGAGAAAAGAGCTTGCAGAGCGCAGAAAAGAGGGAGTCAAAATAATAGAGAGTCAATAAAGAAGCGAACGAGAGCGAAGTTGAAGAGGAGAGGGCTGGAAAGATGAAGATACGGAAGAAGACGCATCTGGGGCTAAAAAGTAAGCGGGAGAGGGAACAGACGAGTTTATACATAAAAATGCACATACATTATATAATATCCACAAGTACTCGGAAACATAAAAAACTAATTCTTTCCAGACATACAGTAATTGCAATAAGAACTACGCATAATAACACACGTATTATAAGAAGAAAAATTTAAATCAATTTACTTTTCCGGATACCTGTTAAGAGATCCAATCCATTTACATTTTTCTCCATTGCGTTTTTGCGATTTAAAAAAATGGAGGTGATGTCACAATTCTGGAATCAGATTCGTGACTCCAGCGCTTGGAAATGCGTAGATAAATATGTGTCGAGTCCGTGGGTCTGAACAACTTTTTACTTGCTTCTCGTATAGTACATTACGGAGTAAGTATGAAGTTAATATACGTATATAGAGAAAGCTTAAGTATGCTTGGAAATAGCGATTCAGATTTCATCGGAAATATCATCTTTTGTGGGATCTCTCAATATCCCAAATAGAATTTTTTGCCGAAAGCCCCGACTGTCTGGCCGTCATGGGCTTGCCGTCTGGCCGACTGTTTTGTCCATCCGTCTGTCTGTCTTGTCTGTCCGTTTTGTCGCGTTTGTATATCGTTGTCTATCCGCTTTGTCGGTCCGTACTGTCTGTGTGTACCGCTGCCTTGCGTGTCCGTCTGCCTGTTCGTCGTTTCTCTGTCCGTTTTTGTGTCTTGCCCGTTTGCCTGTCCGTCCGTCCGCGTTTGTGAAAACACCACTAGCGCCGTAAACCATTACACGGGATTTTTTTAAAGTGGGAACATTCCTCAATCGATCTGGCAAAGGTTGAGATTTTGAATAATATTCATAAGTTGAGGGGTACTTTACATGAAGCCCCCAGGGACATTGGATTTCTTTTTCAGAAAGGTTCTAATATTTTCCCTTTTTTGTAATTTCTTGAAAGAATAGAGTAACAGTACACTTATAAAAAGTGGGCATAGCGTCCAACTTGAGAGTTTACTCTTATTTTTTTGAGAATCTGTAAACAGCTTAAACTCTTTTCGGCGCCTTCTATAACATGCAAGATTTTTCGTACAAGAAAATATGTTGTCCATAATTATTCTTCTTTAACAAATCAATATTTTTGTTATGCATATTATTACAAATCATATTACAGGTATACAATACATTTTTGAAAATTTATTAAGTTTCTACTTTAATATTGCGATATAATTTGTGCAATTTAAAAAAATAAACACCAGTGGGGCTAAATGGTGCTCTATGATATAACATAAAGCCATTTCTGCCCCATTCTATCATGTACATTTCCTTTTAAATTAATGTGATAATTAAGTTTCTCGAAAACGCAATAGTTTTTATGTGGAAAATGAGCGTCGAAATTCCGCACGTTTGAAAACTCAAACGCTATTTTACTGAAAACGGCTGCAAATTTATTTTTCAAACATTTTCGTACCAAATAGTGATAAATAGGCAGTTTTGAAGATTTTCTTAAAATTATTTCTTAAATACGGCTTCAAATTTATCAATAAAATTTGCCTTATTGGATGATACTTTGACTCTTTTCTTTAATATTCTGAAAGTAAATGAAAACACCATTTATGAAAACTGAAAAATTGAGAAAACTCAAATAAAATATATTAAGGCGGCGATAGATGCAGCTAGCAAAGAGGATGGGGCAATGACGGTTAAAGCTTCTCCCTCACTAAGGAAATTAGAAACTTAGCCACGAAAAAGATTCTGCTACCATTCTGTAGCACCACTAGTTTTTTGTGCCTATACTAGCTGTTTCACACTGATATGCGCGAAATTGTGAGTATTTTTTTTGGTTTGCTCCACTTGTTGCAAAATGAAATTTTAAGTACCATCGTCGAATCAAGTTTTATATCTGAGAACAGATCAAAATAATATTATGAAAAAGTTTGTGCTCAGTTAAGACGGTATTTGATTTAATAGATCGGTATATTTAGAGCAATCCCAAAAAAACACCATCATCGTCTCTTTGAGCTATTCAACTTTCTGTGGAAAAGTTTGACTCAGTCGTCACGTTCTTGCTCTGAAAATTGACCTGTCACCAAAATTAAGAGCTCAAAGTATGTGTGCATATCTCTTCTTCAACAAATATTAGTGTCAAGTGAGCAGCAGTGGAAGACAGGAAAAATGAGCTATTGAAGCTAGAGAGCTAAATACAGAGGACTTTGGGAAGATGGATGGATTAGAGATGGTTAACGACAAACAACGAATTCGTTTAATAAATTAATGGTGAAAAACTAATGAATTAATCGTTTTAACCCCTAACACAACACTTGCTAGTAAGAATGCATTCGAGTACACGCCATGATCTCTGAGTTGCTTTCATTTTGAATTTTTATCTGCTATATTGCTTCACAAATGACTATTAAGTGCTTTCAGTCGGCAAGACGGAAGTTAAACACACTTATAAACATCGACATTTTAAAACTTATATTAAAATACAACGTTCACAAAAGTAAGGACACAATATATGTTTAGAACACAGTTATAAGCTTGTAAATTATAGCAAACTGTGATTTGCTTGCTTTATTTCGAATATTCTTTCACAGCCTAAAGCTTATGGCAAGAAAAGGAAGCTTTTGAAATTTTAAACAATAACAAACAGGTTTGCAGAAAGGACGGAAGTCTGTTTTTGAAAAAGTTCAACGACGCTCTAACAACCAGAAGAAAGTAATCATCTTCAGGGGTGAATCGCGTGTGCCCGCTAGGTTAATCTTTGTTGCTGGAAGAGTGCAATAAAAAAGGGGGCCACCCCGGGAAAGAAGGCGTAAAATAGAGAATTTGATTTAAAACTGAAGTAATGATATTATTTACTCCTTTATTGTTCAAAATATGACATTGCTCATGTGTTACATAGAATAAGAACTTAATTTTATTGCCGAACTGATTAAAATCGAGTAAGAAATTATCGCTATCTTACAACGTAGGCATTTGGAAACAATAGCCTATTTTTTATGAAAACCATTTTCTAACAATCATTAATATCTATGGCAGTTAACCACAATAAATATTCCGTTCATCTTTTTCGTCTTCAGATTAAAAATGCACAAGAAACGGAGCAATATCCTTACAAATTGTATTGGGTGAGTATTTCATCATTGCATGCGAAACCTATTCATGTTTCCAGGACACTTTATCACATGTGAAGGACTGCAGAATTAATTACTAAAGTAATGCTTCCTTGATAGGTTTGGCGCAATTAATTACGCCAGAGAATTATCTAAACTAGTGGCATAACAGAATCGGATACAACTTTCTTGCCATTGTTTCCTGTAATCTCTTTAGTACTGGCTAGATTCTCAGTACTTTTCCCGTCCTTTCCCAAGCTGTGGGGCTTAAGATGGTATTACACATTTGATCTAAATTGGGGTCCTCTAATAGTGAGAATTGAAATACGACGTTTTGGTAATAATATGACAGAAGAGTAAAACACGCTACTAAATGGACATTTCAATGAAAAAATGTGACTCTGTACTTGAGAAAAATGTAGAAAAAAATTTCTGGTTAAATGCAAAATTTATTACTTCATTTTCAGAGAAAAGCTTCTTAGTTTTTTCAAGAAACTTCATGAAAAACAATTTGAAGCATTGTACCCACAAATGCAATAATTATGGTAGAATACTTCCTGCTAAAGTAAATATTCAAACGACGTGAAGAGAAAGAAACAAAAAGCTTTTAATACAGAATGCAAGTGCAAATTCAAAAGGATACATTCAAACAAGTTGGCTCTTCAGACGCGTCGAATCAATTATACGAGTAAGTTGCACATTCGATCTCTGGGCATGTCTCGATAACATCACTCCGCGTCACGAGTGCAATTGGCCTCCCCTGTATATCGGTGTATACGTGCCGACCACAACACTTGGCACACCTTAGCGCGTCGATGAAGCGAGCATCCTGGCCCAGTTCACTCAAACCACTTCCATACCACATTGACCACGCACACACACCTCCACTCTAACTCCTTACCAAACACCCCAGACCACAGAAGCTTAATACCTCATATCCTTTCTGTCTAAGAAGATCTTACTTTTGAAGAATGAGAGGTGCGGCTACTTCCTCTAATGTCACAGCGAAATTAAACCTCGATCCCATCTACCATTGTCATTAAGGTAATATACAATCCGTCGATGCTCTGTCCGTGGATGTTACTGTAGTTGTAGGAAAACATTTTGTTGTAAATCGATTGGTCTTGGTTATGAAGAACCCAGGAAAACATGCGTTCTGACTACCACGTGTTAGATTAAGTAAATTTACTAAAGCCCAGTAGTAAGAGTTTTTCAATTCGAAAAAATAGTCGTTCTCCGGTAAACCGATTACAGTACTTCTTCTTACGAAATAAGGTGAGGGAAAGTAACTACTTCTCACAAAATAAGGAAAGTAAGAGAAAATTATAATTCTTTGAAGCCCAAAAAGAAAAGCCAAAAGGAAAATTTAGCCTTAAACTTACATGGCAAATAAGCCAAAAGAAAGGTACAAAGTATTAAAACTTACACCCGTTATTTTTTTACTGTAAACTATTGTCAAAGAATAGGAAAAAAAAAACCAAAACTAAGGCGCGTTTGATTGAGAGAACCAATTTACTAACACTACCACACACCGAAAGAAATACCATTATTGCAGGACTTAAGTGAATGAAAAGTGCTGCTGACAGTCCAAATAAGCTCATAAGTGTATATACTTGGCAGATGGGAAAATAAATCACCGACAATTCATTATGTGCAATATTTGAACCGACATTCACATACAAAACTTTCGCGATTATACTAATCTTTTCAATACATCCTGATTGGATGCCAAGAAATGAACTGGAGGTTTTCTGAATCTGAGAAAGTCTCCATTAGTGAGTATATGGAATTTCCGAATTCCACTCGATGTAAACCCAAAAAACAGCGATGAAATTATTGGAAATTTAAACAAATGTCTCAAGGAATTAAGCAGTCATTCGTGTTAATTTTAAATTATTGACTGTATAAATAATTAAAATGTGTAATACGTATGCAAATTTTGTAATGAATCATACTACTTTAAAATGACCAGCTAATTATTTTGCCTCATATTACAACCAAATTATTAATACTAATATTGAATAACTTAACTAATCTTAAACATTATTTGTTGCTGCCCATAATAACCTGTCCAATAGAAATTTGCTAGATCCAACAACACTTTTTACATTACAGCAAAATCATTTTTGGAGTTATATAGATCGAGCAAACAGCCTTTTTTGCTAATGTGGACAGTAAAGCAGGATGATGCATTAGCAGCATGGTTGAAGTAATAGCAGTATTTAGGTTTGATTGATTATCTAGTTATTCGGGGCCAACCGGCTCAGCATCCATTTTTCTCGTAAGTATAGTTACACTATTATTCTTGAGGCGGAGCGGTGAAGGTATCCCCACTCAATTGGAGGGATTTGGTCCACCTACAAGTAGTTAATCAGAGAGTAACCTCACCCAAGGTATCTCCCTCCAGCGTAACACCGCCCCACCCCGACGAGCTGTAAACTCCCCGGACTGATCTGCCGGGAATGTATGCTAGTGTAGTGTAAATGAGTTGTAAGTAAGCGGTTGAGGATTGGACAAAAGAAAGAGAAAGATCGCGCGCAGTTCGTGGCCCGATTTGTTTAGGGGGCATTCGACATTCGTCTAATTTGATCGAGAAAAAACACGGACAACTTACCAATCAGAGCAGCCAGCTACTACAATTCTTCTCCAGATAGAAACTGAATTTGCACCTTACTATCTAGCAAGTGTCGAATATCCTACCACCGTCGGAATTGAAACGTAAGACCTCCGGACAGAGCCACTGCATTGAGTGTCCTGAGGCACCTCCCTTCGGTGGATATTTAGTTTTTATGTACATTTACATGGATTTACTTCCAGTGCTACATGATAAACTATTACAAATCGAGGAATACATGATTTACATAGTACAAACCTCGATTTAGAAGAGAGAAAGAATTGTCATGTAATTCGTAGGGGAAAATCCACATTTGTTGCAGTTGTTTCGGACATTTATTAAAAGGCGAAACTGAAGTACGAAATTAGAAGCTCTCGAGTGGCAGCCTGGCAGTCGCTTGAAATCGGAATTCCA